>SJYV01001860.1:258634-422482 GCA_006410875.1 Neotragus pygmaeus
CATGTCAAGTCAATGTCTTTCAGGGAAAAAATTTAAGTAGTAAATATATATCTGTGTGTATATATATATATATATATATATATATATATATATTTAGTTCAGGATACAATATTGAAAAATCATTCTTCATATTAATGAGATGGACCTGGTCTTTTTTTAGAAAGGAAACTCTGGTTTCCTGTTATATACTGTGTCTAGGCTCTTAGGGTAAAAGTTATTTATTAGCTTAACCACGTAACCACATAGCTGCATTACCCTATAGTCTTTGCCGTCAGGCAGCTGCCACACAGCTATTAAGTTTCAGAGTTAGAATGTGAAACCAAATCTTATTTAACTCTAGAGTCCTCCTGTATGGCGACTGCACTGATCTGACCTATAGGAAAGAGTGAAATGCATGTGCTAAGGTGTATTGTGAGCAGGAGATGATGTGTGCTGGTCGATAAATAGCCTATCAACTAAGTCTCCCACATTTCCTCTGACACTCTTCCCATTCACCTAGGCTCCTTTCAATCCTTTCCTTACAGGGGAGCAAAGAATAAGCTTACAAATAGATGCATCAAATTATTTTACCTTTCAGTTTATTTGTAATGGTTGATTATGAAAATTTAAATTGTATATATATGTAATTATGAACTTCCAGGCATACAGCTTCCATAAGCACCAACTCATAGTCAGTATTCCCTCCATGTTATTTTGAAATGAATCTCTAAACAACATTATTTCATCCATAAACATTTTGAATTGTATCTCTAGAATAAAAAATTTAAAAAAACATAATACAACAGTATTAATACTTGCTCAGATAAATGAACATTATTTCCTTAATCTCATCAAATATCTTGTCAGTGTTTAAATTCCCCTAATGGTCTCATACTTTATTTTCACAAGTTGATTAGCTTGAGACAAGATCCAAATAATTTTCACATCTTACTCCCTTTTCTTTTGGTTTATATGTTTTAAGTCTCTTTTCATCTCTAGGTTCATACTCAGTCTCTCAATTTCTCTCTCTTTTTCCCTTTACTTCTCTCTCCCCTACAGTTTATTTGTTGAAGAAACTGAATAAGTCTTGTTCCAAAGTCTGGATCTTATTGCTTCCCCCAGTGTTCCTTTGTCCTCACTATTTCCTGTAAATTAGTTGTAACTGCTAAAAGACTTGATTGGGGTACAGATTTGACAAAACAATTTTATGGTTGCACCTGTTATTAGGATCAGGAGTTGCATAATGTCTATGGTCCCTCCTGTATTGATATTAACAGTGGCTTAAAATCACTGTTTGGACCCATTAACTTATTGCATGTGTGCTAGGCTGGCTTTAGTCATGTGTGACTCTTTGTGAGCCTACAGACCATAACCTGCCAGGCTCCTCAGTTCATGGGATTCTTCAGGCAGAGTGCTGGAGTGAGCAGCCATTTCCTTCTCCAGGAGATCTTCTCCATCTAGGGATCAAACCTGCGTTTCCTATGTCTCCTGTATTGGCAGGCAGGTTCTTTATCACTAGCACCACCTGGGAAGCCCCATTAACTCATTAGCACTTACCAACAGCAATATTCTAATTCTTTATTTTTTCCCTGCATTTATAAGGTGGTGTGTGTGTGGGTATGGTGTTTGTGTATAGATACTATGTAATATACATATTACCATCAGGAGTTACATTTTGTTTGATCATCTCTCCTGTATTGTATACATGTAATATATACACGCACATAGTCTGCCTCTTACTCTACTATACTATACTTGCTATACTATATTCTTACTGTAATATATTGGAGATCGTGCATAATAGTATATAAAGATATTCCTTGTGATATGATCCTCTCATTTTATCTGTCAACTGCACTGTGATAAGGAGTACCCAGATAGCTGGTGCAGCATTATTTCTGGGTGTATCTAAAAGGATGTTTCCAGAAGAGATTGACATTTGAACCCACAGATTGAGTAATGATCAGCCTCACAAGGACAGCAGGCATCATCCAAACCCTTGGGCCCAAATATAACAAAAGGAAAAGAGAGTGAATTGTCTTTCTTTACTTGACTGGGAATATCCATAACCTCCCACCCTTTGACATCAGCAGCTCCTTTTGGTCTTCAGGGTTTTGGACTTTAACTGAAGTATACCAGCTTTCCTGGTTCTCTAGTTTGCAGACAGGATCATGGTGTTTCTTGGCCTCCATAATCACGTGAGTCATTTTCTATATAAGTCTCTTATGCATATCTGTATACATATGCTATTGGTTCTGTTCTCTGAAGAACGCTGAATAACATATTCTTCATTTTTTTTTCTAGCTACAATTCAGACATTTTAGTTGCTCAGTTGTGACCTACCCTTTGTGACCCCATGCACTGCAGCACGCCAGGCTTCTCTATCCATCACCAACTTCCAGAGCTTGTTCAAACTCATGTCCATCGAGTCGGTGATGCCATCCAACCGTCTCATCCTCTGTCATCCCCTTCTCCTCCTGTCTTCAATCTTTCTCAGCATCAGGATCTTTTCTAGTCAATCAGTTCTTTGCATCAAGTGGCCAAAGTATTGGAGTTTCAGCTTCAGCATCAGTCCTTTCAGTGACTATTCAGGAATGATTTCCTTCAGGATTGACTGGTTTGATCTCCTTGCAGTCCAAGAGACTCTCAAGAGACTTCTCCAACACCCCAGTTCAAAATCATCAGTTGATCATAATACTCTATTATGTGGAAACACCACAGCTCACTCAGTTCCCCGTTAATTAACATTTTGGTTATTTCCAGACTTTAGCAGTTTCAAATAGTGTATAAATCAATACCCATGTGTCCCAAATTCATTATGTTCTGGCCAATGTATATTTAAGGGTGAGATTTCTAAGTCAAAGAGTAAATGAACGTATCTGATGATCTGAACTCCCTCTCACATACTGAAACTCTTACCCTCAGTAGGTTTCTATTACTTCTAGGGAGTGGAAAGTAAACCTTTAACATGAATAAAGATCCCATGGTCTTTAATTAGATTTTCAGCTTCCATGCCATCATGATCCCCCTCATTCTCTGCCCCAGCCACACTATGCTTCTGTTCCTCAAGCAGTAACATTTGCTGTATTAAATAAGAATTTGAACTGAAACTTAAACAGATGCTTTTTTGATCATACAGGCACTCTGCAGTGTCATTATGTGGTGGTTAATGAGTTTGGTGTGGGAACTTGCACTCAACTATTGTAGACTATGTATATGTCTAAGGTCCAAAATCTTAAACTGTGATGTGAACAGACTTCCAATCCCCAACTGTCCATGTATCTTATTTTACTTAATTGCTGTCACCATCCCCATACTGATATGATAAATATTAATAAATAAAACATGAATTTAGTGGTGCTGTTGTTTCAGATCTAGACAAACAGCACTCAGGCATATGTCCTTCTTGGAAGTATAAACAGTAATAGCTCTCAACTTGAAAACAACAATTGTGTTGGGTAGCATTATATGCCTCATTATAAACGGTGCCTGTAGTGCATAAAAAATTTAAAAACCAGCTTCAATCTGCTGGAAGATTCCTGGCCCATTTCTGTCACCTACATTCTGATGGCAGTCGTGGCAAAGAAAAAAGTATTGGCAAGATAGGGCAAAAATTTCTAATAGTGACTATATATACTGTTGATGTGGGAGATGCAGTTTCCATTTCTAGGTTGTGAAGATGCCCTGGAGGAGGGCAGGGCAACCCACTTCAGTACTCTTGCCTGGAGAATCCCATGGACAGAGGAACCTGGTGGGCTACAAGACTGGATTGCAAAGAATCAGACATGATTGAAGCGACTTAGCATGCACACATACTGTTGCTAAGACCATGAGAAACAACAAATACATTTTAGGTAGGAATATAAAAGAAAGTAAGAAATTTAGAAATTCCTAGTAGTCATGGGTGCCAGGACGACTTTGGTTCTATTTCAACATGAACATCCTACCTTAATCTAGAAGTCTAGAAGTCTAAAAGATGAAAGACAACACAGAAGGATTCCCAAAGCTCAGAAATGTCAGCATTTGGCTTTTAAAAATCCCAGAACTATTTACATCTGGTACTGTATTGCAAGACTGCATAAGCTGTAATGTCTTATGATTCACTTTAAGGCAACATATAAATACAGAAAGATCTGAAATGTAAAACAATCTGTTTTGCAACTCTTGGAGCATTCCACAGAGTCATCGTAGTTTCCAGGGAAAAATATGCCTGTGAAGAAGAATCTTTAGTAATTGGTTGCATTTACGAGAAAATATCTGATCCACAGAGAAACATCCTGTTGTTAACTAGATCATTGCAGAAATCCTCTAAATGTAGGTTTGCATCTGTTAGAGGGAATGAGGCAGGTTTTCCACTGACCTGGTGGTTTTCAGTGGGCTGTACATAGTGCATAGATGTAGGCGCATTCTCCAAGTTTCCAGTCTGTCATTGATTTTTTTTTTTGCCAAGTACAAGGTGCAGCTGTAATAATTTATTGGCTTATAAAATAGCCAGAAAACACATTATGACAATAAGAAAAAAAAAATCTCATTTCAATAAAATTACATCCATCCACTCAAAATAACTTGGATTTCTTGTGACCAAGGTATAACTTTATTTACTTAAATTACAATTGTGATGTAAAATTTATTATACACAAGGCCTATAAGATGTGATTTCACCAAAGTGTAGTATTTTTATTTGTAGAAAGTGAGAGGCATTCCACACAAGTGGAGAATGTGGATCAAGGACTTGACTTTGCTAGCTTGTGATTTTGAACAAGAGGCTTGGTATTTTCCCCAAGTTCTTTGTGTCCTTGTGAACAAAATTAAGACTAGGTTTCTTGACAGTCTCAAGAAACACATCCCAGAGTCTCCTGATGATCACAAAAGTATATCAAAGAACCTTGAGAAGAGTAAATGTTACCATCTGTAATCTAATCATATAATTATTTGTTACTATTAGTAATAGGGTAGAAAACAGTAGGTCGTCGTGGTAAAGAATCTGCTTGCCAATGCAGGAGATGGAAGAGACCCTTTGTCAGGAAGATCCCCTATAGTAGAAAATGGTATCCTACTCCAGTATTCTTGCCTGGAAAACCCCATGGACAGAGGTACATGGCAGGCTGCAGTCCATGGGGTTAGAAAGAGTCAGACATAACTGAGTAACTGAACATGCAGGAAACAATAAAATTAAAACTAATATATTGAAGGGTAAAATATATTCTCTTTTAAACATTGTATAACTGTGATTGTGCTAGTAACACATGACTAAAAGTAGAACGTTTACTATATTTAACAGAATTAATAAATGCCAGTTTGTATCACTTTCAAGACAGAATAGTTATTTCAGAAAGTGATAGAAAGCTTTTAAATATTAAAATATAATAGGTGCTTATATTTTACTTGCATAAATTCGATGCCAAATATAATTAAAATTGCAGTTAAAGAAACCTAAGAAACTCTTCTAAGGTTAAGTATATGACTAATGCATTCTTTTATTTCAGAAAGAAAATTTTATAGTAATAAGATTATATACCTAAAGGCATTGCTATTTTTTTAACTTTTGCTTATTATAATCATTTATATGCAGCCAAAGCTAATATTTTATGTCTGAAATGAAAGATACTTTTAGGTTGCTTCAGGGTTATAATTCTTTACACATACCACTTTGATCATATATGGAAAGAATAAAAAACGTTTTTATCAATGAGAAAACTGGGCATTTTTAGCCAGTATATTACTACCAAATGTCACTTTGCTAATTAAGTATAAGGTAGCATGCATAATCTTCCTTTTAATTGCCAGATAAAAATTCATTCTGAATTCTACTTATAGGACAAATAAATGCAAAACAAGAAAAACTATTTAGCATTCACAAAGGACACTTGAGTACTTTATTTTACATGTCAAAGATGAAAATCACAAACAAATTAAATGGTAGAAAATTATTTTTTTTAATCACTTAAAGTGTGTCCTGTATACAAGCCAGCAGACCAGCAAGATTAGGGAAGTCCACCCTACTACTATAAAGAGTTTAAAAAAAAATCAAATAAAATGTAAGCAAGTTTAAAGAAAATACCTTCTTGAACCAGAAATTAAAACTATCAAATTCGTAAGTTTCAGACACAAAAGGGAAAGTAAAATCTAACCAGTGAAATACACTTAAAGCCAAATACCCCACAGTATATTGAAATCAGCTGTACAAAGTATGGGCTCTAGTACTGCTTCAGTCATGCACAAATGTTAACAAATGTTAAGATCTCGCTTGAGTTGTGGAAGGTAATAGTCTTGATTTAGAGTTCAGTGTATACTTGTAGCCTAGAGATAATGCTTTTACCCAATCTATGACCAAGAGGTAAACCTGGAGCCTATTTTCCATGACATAGTAATTAGAAAATCTTCACCCAGTAATGCCAAGATGCTATAAGAAACAGGAAGAGAGCTTACCTTTTATTCAGGGCATGGCTGGAAAAAGAATTGCTCACCCAGAGAGAAATCAAAATCATAGCCAAGACTCTTCATGCAGTGAAGTAACCTCAAGCTAAGTAATTAACATACATAACCATGAAAACTCCACTTGTCCCAAAGTAAAATATGTTAGGTCTTGAAAAAGGCAACTGTAAAATCACATCATAGAAATGCTTACCTATTTGAGAGAACATGTAAATCTCACCGAAAACTCTGAAGATGAACTCGGTAAAAGTGTACAGTCAAGAGAACAATGGATATATAAGGAGCTGGGATATGGGGGAAGAAGAGAACTGGGTATGGCAGAGAGGGGGAAAAGTTAGATGGGAACCTGGGTTTTCCAATGTTAATACTTTGAAAACAGAGTTGNGACTGAACTAACAAACTAACTAAAATATAAAGAGTGATATGAATCATTATTTTTATCTCTATATCTCTGTCTGCCCTAGAATCCTTAATGACAGCTCCTTCCTTTCTATTTAAGGAAAAGTTAACATAGGAACAAATTTCAAAATACTACCAGATCTGGCTTTCTATCATATTCTCCTCCTATATCTCAGACAGTCAAGAATCCACTTGCAATGCAGGAGACTCAGGCTCAATTCCTGGTTCAAAAATAACCCCTGGAGCAAGAAATGGCAACCCGCTCCAGTATTCTTACCTGGAGAATTCCACAGACAGAGGAGCTTGGCAGGCTATAGTCCCTGGGGTCACAAAGAGTCAGACACAACTGGACAACTAACACTTTTCACTTTCACTTTCTCCTCCACAAAGATGTGAAGGTGATGAGCAGGAATGTTCTAAGTAACTGGCTAATTGGTTTAGTTATTCATTTTCACTGGTAATTTATTAAATACATTTATTGAGGATGAAATTTATGTTCACAAAGAAGAGACCGTATAGATTACTCATTCTATATATTCCTGGAAAGGATTGTTGAACTTGGCAAATATTTGCTTTTTTTAAAGATACTAACATATATCCCTACATCAGCCAAAAGCAGAAAATGGTTAGACATTCCACTTGATACCTGTACTTATGTCTTTCAAATGATGTTTCCAGTTTCAGTGTTTTAAATTAAATTAGGAATACAATGGGTAAAGTTTATTTCTCCTTCCTAATTTGATTTAACTGTTTGTGGTGATAATAATGATAATATTCACCATGGCATTAATTTCAAAGAAAATAGCTTGTCAAGTTCTTTCCCTGTTTCTCCAAAAGAAAAATACCATAGATCCACATTACAGATTCAGTATAAAGTTCGTCCTCAGCTCTGCCATTCATTAAAATACACATCTCATTTTCAAAGTTGCATTTCATGAACAAATTTAACTTGTTTAACAGCTTGCCCAATTCTACCATACACCATTATTGTATAGTATAGTCAATTTACATTTAAACATAAATCAATTTTAAGAGGATAACTAAAACTTCACTGTTGTTAGAGGCAGATGGAAACTGAGGCAATTGAATCAAGGAGAAAGGAGACATTGATCTTGTGGCTACACCATCCCTTGTCTCCCATAACTCTTCTAACTCTGTGAATAATCAGGCTTTAGGAGCATGAGATTATCTTGGTTGAAATAAAGACAGTTAAATTGAATTATGACAGTATGTACTCAGTGCTTATTAAGAAATACTAGGAGTGAGTGGTTATGGATTTGTTTATTCCAGTTGAAGTATTTACTGAACATGCAGGAAACTGGTCAAATTCACTTCACATTGGCAGAAGATCACCAATGATTAAAATGGGAAGGGACTCCTGTCTTGAATAAGTGCATTGGGTTTTCATCAAAGAAGCAGAACTGCTCAGAGATACAGAATAAAGAACTGATTTGGAAGATTAGATCTTGCATAGACTCCTTAAACTCCCACACTTGTCTGTTTCCCACTGCCTTTAAACTGAGTTGCATGTTAACTGGAAGGAGATGGCAATGCTATTGGTCAGGGAGATGCACAAGTACCTAACTCAGGGCTTGGGAAGTTGAAGACCTGGATGCTACTTCCTGTCAACAAGACGAGCCAACAGTTCAGCAACAACTTGAGTGAGCTACAGTGGTGTTTGGTTTTATATTAATTCTCAGAGAGAATAACTTCCTATTTACTTGTTCATCTTATTCAAGTTGTTCTGATGACCACCTTTAATCTGGACACATTCAGGGAAGGCGATTTTGGAAAATGAGGTCCAGCTTACTTAATGTCCCAGAGTACAAAGGCATTACACTGGTTACATTGGGGGAGATACTAATGAAGCAAGCACACAGGCATGTAAAAGTATAACTGGTACAAGTATCACGGAAAGGAGTTTTAAAGTGCTTTGAGACAAAAGGAACTGACTAGTCAAGGAAGTTAAAAGCTACCTTGAATTCTCAACTGAAGGAAAAGAAAATTTTACTAAGCAAACTTAGAGATAAACAAACTTTTCAAAAGTGGGAAGAACATATGTAAATGTCTTATGAAAGGGCCCATAGCACCTGCCTGAATCTATGGAAAAGTGAAAGTGAAAGTATTAGTTGCTCAGTTGTGTCAGACTCTTTCTGACCCCCTGTACTGTGGCCCACCAGGCCTCTCTGTGGGAATTCTTCGGGCGAGAAAATTGAAGTAGGTAACCATTCCCTTCTCCAGCAGATCTTCCTGACTCAGGGATTGAACTGAAATCTGCATTGCAGGCAGACTCTTTACCATCTAAGCCATCAGAGAAGCCTGAATCTATAGGTAGAATTTAATCTGGACTTTGAAATACTAAGTCATACATCTTTATGTAGCTATATAACTGCATCAGGTCTATAAGTATAGTTATAGACATCTGTATATGAGATAGTCAGAGATAAATACTTAAAGATAGAAATCATTCCGTTTCTAGACATAGAGTATATAAAATGAAGACAACTGATCAGCTCATTTTCTAAATATATATTATTTTAAATCAAGGTTATTTGTCTGTCCTTAACCTTCAGAAGCTTAAAATCAATTAGCAAAATGTCTTAGAACAAGGCAAAAATAATAAATGATTTCAGTTCACTCATTTATTTAAAAGCATTTACTGTATGCCTGCGAAGTACCAGATTATTGTAGCAGAAGCTGAGAATGGGATATATATGTGACAATTGACTTCTGTATTTAGGGCAAGAGAGTTTGCAGCAGAAAGATTTATGGAAATAAACAATTATACCGACAGTGAAGATATATAAAATACTATTAGCATAGGAGTGGATTTATCCGCAGGGGAGTAATACTAAAAATGACTTTTAAAAAGAATGTTTTAGCAGCTGAGCAAGCATTAGAGGAGTTTCAAGACAAAATGAACTCTACGTGCAGAAGTACTGAAGTGTAAATCAGTACATTTATTTAGCCCAGAGAATTCTGTGCAGCATGGTATTATTTGAAACATGAATGGAGAGATGCATGTGCAGGGAAAGGACAGGATCAAATAGCAAGAGTTTACACATATGTGAAGAATTAAAACTCTATCCTAGAACTAAGAGTGGATAATAAGTTTTGGCCAAGAAATATAAATGATAAAAAACTAAACAGTAATATTGAAGATAAATTGAAGAAAAGATATCTGGAAAAGCCAAAATGTCTGCCTAGTGCCATCAGATAACCTCAAAAGACAGTTTGCAAAAACTCTCTTTGAGCCACTCTATTGTAGTAGTCTTGTAAGTATGGACAACTTAGTCTTTTTAGAGTAGCTGGAAAGTATGAAGCATCGAAAATAATTTTGTAGATTTATTAAAAATTAATCCAATGAAAGGATTTCATTTTCTATAATGGAGTAAAAAGCACTATACTTGCCTTCCTGCCATAAGTAACTAGAAAACAGATAAAATATCTGAAGTAACTGTGTTAGGATGATGAGCATTATTGAGAGCAGGACTGTGATCCTTTAGCAAAGGGGGAAAGATAAAGTGAATGATATTCTTTCTGTATTTTTCTTCCTTTATAAGCCATAGTGTTGTAAGGGGCAACCCAAGCAGAGCACAGCATCCTCACTGAGTTGAAGAGACAGAGATTACACAGCAGGGATGTTGCAGTGGTGGGAGTGCATAGCGGAAAGTCACAGCAAGTAGGGAGTCATGAAGCAAGAGAATTTAAAATATCTGTACAGGATTCCCCTTAAGGATTGCTAGGGTGCATAAAGGTAAAATGAGATCTCATGAGGCCAGGCCAAAAAAAACAAACAAAAAAAAACACCATCAGAGAAAGAACAATTACCATGAAACTCTTAAGTGCAACAATTTCCACAGTTTCTAAAAGACTAGATGATGATTGACTTTGAAATGGCCAGAGGAGAAAGAACTTATACCCGGGGCATTCAATAGAGATCTCAAAAGGCACAATTATGTGCTAAATTAAATATGATAAGTGAATGTGTTAGTCACTCATTCATGTCCAACTCTTTGAAATCCCATGGACTATAGCCTACCAGGTTCCTCTGTCCATGGAATTCTAGACCTGCTGTAATAAAGCTTAAAAGCAAGTCTGAAAAGGATCAGGTAGTTTCACAAGTAATATAATTGCTGAAAAATAAAGTTTAAGGAAAAGTATATCATATAAAAACTCATATAGAAAGGATTGAAAAATTAACAAAATGCTGAATACAACAAAATCTTTTGTTAAGAAACAATTGTCTGTTTAAGCAAAAATAAAAGCAATGTATCATTGAGTTTATAAATGATATATATACCAAGTGAAAGTTCCATCCAACTCTTTGCAACTCCATGGACTGTAGCCCAGCAGGCTCTTCTGTCCATGGAGTTCTCCAGGCAAGAATACTGGAGTTGGTTATCATTTCTTACTCCAGGGGCTCTTGCTGACCCAGGAATAGAACCCAAGATTCCCAAATTGCAGGTGGATTCTTTACCATCTGAGCCATCAGGGAAGCCCATGTTGAAAGTGAAAGATGCTCAGTCCTGTCAAACTCTTTGCCACCCCATGGAGTATAGCCTGCCAGGCTCCTCTGTGCATGGAATTCTCCAGGCCAAAATACTGGAGTGGGGAGCTGTTGCCTTCTCCATGGAATCTTCCCAACCCAGGGACTGAACACAGGTCTCCTGCATTGCAGATGGATTCTTTACCATCTGAGCCACCAGAGAAGACTATAGATTGAAGATCTAAAGATTATGACAATATTAAGATAAAGGGAAAGAGGGGATAATCTATGAATATTGTCGAGAAGTTTCCACATATAGGTGAAAGAATAAAATATTATTTGAAGACAAACTGTAACAAATTAAGGATGTACATTTTATACTCTGGAGTAATCACTGAGAAAATAAAACGTTATAGTCATCTTTCATCATCCATGGGGAATTGGTTCCAAGACCCATTTTGAATATCAAAATCTGCAGATACTCAGGTCCCATAGTCAGCTGTCCTTATCCCCAGATTCTGCATCTGTGGATTCAGCCAGCAGCAGACTATAAACATAGTACACAATCTACAGTTGGTTGAATCTGTGAATTCAGAACTCTCAGATAAGGAGAAAAAACTGTATTTTTATTGAAAATAAATCACATGTAGGTGGACCCACACATTTGAAACCTGTGTTGTACAAGGGTCAACTCTATTGCCAATGATCCATTAAAAACCATAAAAAGGAATATTAGAAAATACTCAGTCCAAAAGTGATGAGAAAGAAGACAAAAGAAACAAAGACTAGAGCTATATATTTTCCATAAGAAACATGTTTTAAATGTAAGTATAAAGATAGTTGATAGAGGAAGTTGGCTAAAATTCAGTGAAGCTATAGAAGATTGGAACAATACCATCACCCACTTGACATAGTTGGAGTTCATAAAATACTCAATTGCATGACATAAGGATACACATACTTTCTAAGTTCTTCTGGAACACTTAGCAAGATAGACCATCTTCAATGAAATAAAAATCTCAAATTCAAATAATGGTAAATACATATATATATATTTTTTACCAAAATAGCATTAAATTAGAAGTTGATAAAAGTAAGTTAACTCAAATATTTTGAAGTTAAGTTGCTACCTGTTTAACTTCTGACCTAACCATGACTCTAATAAATTGCAGATGACTAGAAGTATTTTCGGAGAAGGCAGTGGCACCCCACTCCAGTACTCTTGCCTGGAAAATACCATGGGTCGGACACGACTGAGCAACTTCCCTTTCACTTTTCACTTTCATGCATTAGAGAAGGAAATGGCAATCCACTCCATTGTTCTTGCCTGGAGAATCCCAGGGACGGGGGAGCCTGGTGGGCTGCCATCTATGGGGTCACACAGAGTCGGACACAACTGAAGTGACTTAGCAGCAGCAGCAGAAGTAGTTTGAAATAAGTGATATTTAATTTACAATATAATAGCATCTGTGAGATAATGCTAAATTAGTACATAGAAAGTTGGTACCATTAATTGCTTTTGCTAAAAAAATCATAAAATTAATGATTAAGGTTGTAACTTAGTGAGAAAAAGAAATGCAAATTAATATAAAAAATGCAGAAAATAATAAAGAAAAAAGTAGCAATCAATTAACTAAAAAACAGAGAATTAATAGAGAAAAATAAGCCTAAAAGTAGTTCTTAACAAATATCAACAAAACTCATAAACCTCTAGGTTGATTTTATGAGAAGTGAAAAAGTGACAATATTACAGATCCAATAGACATTAAAAATAGCAAGTGAATAAAACGGTCACTCTTTAGAAGCAGGATAGATTGCTACACAAAATTTGGCTTAGCTGTCAAGACTAATGATGCTGCACACAGGCCAAGAAGACATAAAAATATTTATTACTTACATAATGAAGCTTTCTGAGATGAGCATGGCATTCACCCAAGCACTCTGAAAATGGTTTGAGAGAGCAGGGAAAAGAGGTTGACTTCGTGATTTTTTTGTGGTTATGGGGTGGGGTTGGGAACAGGGCTCTCAACTGTGTAAGCAGGGGCATGCATGGTTTAAAACTCCAATTAGTATCAAAGGAAGGAGCACACACACTCTTGGTTTTCCCAGCTGTGAGGCAGAAGGAAAAGACAGATAGCTGAGGTATAAAAGCTGTTAGCACTCAAACGTCGAAAAGTAGAGTCTGACTTTTTATTGAACCAACACATTTATGCCATTAAACTTTATAATTTGAAATAGACAAATGAAACATTCAAATAAAGCCTATAAAAAGAGCAATAGAAAATTTTAATAATAGTATGTATATGTTTATATATATATAAAAATTCACAATGAACACCTCACAAAGAAAGATATCTTCACTGTTGAATTCTATCAGATATTTCAGGAAGATACAGTTCCAATTTTGTGTGAACATAGTTGAAAACAAAGCAGAAAAAATTATTTACCAACCAAATTTTTGAGGCCAGCATTATTACCATTATCCAGAAACAGACCAAGACCAAGGGAAAAAGCCCTGTAGATCTATGAACATAAACACAAAGACCTTAACAATATTGTATTAAATTAAATTGAATAGTATATAAAAAGGATAATACATCATGACCAACTAGTATTATCCCAAGAATGCCTATTTGGTTTTACATTAAAAAATAAATCAATGCAATTCATCATGTTAACAGAATAAAGGAGAAAGCTATTATTACTTCAGTAGATAAAGAAAAAGCATCTGCCAATGTTCAAAACTCTATGATTTTTAAAAGTCTCAGTAAGCCAAGAATAAAGAAAGTTTCCTCAATATGATAAAGATTGTCTGCAAGAAAACTACAGTGATGAGTATTGAATGTTTTCTCCTCAACTCAGCAAGACACAGATGTTCGCTCTCATCACTTCTATACAGTATTGAGCTAGAGATCTTAGCCAGTATGGTGTACCAAGGAAAATAAATAATAGGCAAAGAGATTAAAAAGGAAAAGCTAACCTGGCTAGATATTTAGACATTNTCAACTCGGCAAGACACAGATGTTCGCTCTCATCACTTCTATACAGTATTGAGCTAGAGATCTTAGCCAGTATGGTGTACCAAGGAAAATAAATAATAGGCAAAGAGATTAAAAAGGAAAAGCTAACCTGGCTAGATATTTAGACATTGAAAATCACAAGAAAATATTTAAAAGCTTGTAGAAATAAGAAGTGAAATTAGTGCAGTCGAATGATACTAGGTCAATAGAGAAAAAGCAATAGATTTTAAATGTGAATATTGTAACTATTCATGAATGAAATGTAAGTTAAAATAAAAGGCCCTATTAATAGCATGGAAAGAGATGAAATATTTAGTATAGTTTAATAACATATTCAATACTTGTATCTTGAATACTAAAATATATTGTTCGAGCTGAATTGAAGAGGTCTCTTGGGGCTTCCCTGGTGGCTCAGAGGTTAAACAGTCTGCCTGCAATGTGGGAGACCTGGGTCAGGAAGATCCCCTGGAGAAGGAAATGGCAGCCCACTCCAGTATTCTTACCTGGAGAATTCCATGGATGGAGGAGCCTGGTGGGCTACAGTCCACGGAGTCGCAAAGAGGCAGACAGGACTGAGCGACTTCACTTTCACCTTTCACTTTCATGTAAATGAGAGATATCATGTTCATTGATTTGAAGATGCAGTGTTACTAAGATGTTTATTCCCCTCAAACTAATCTACAGATTTAACAAAATCTCAATATTACTAGGTTTTATTTTAAACTTACAGGCTGATTTTTATTTTATAAGGAAATACAATAAGCTTAAAATAGCCAAAATTATTTTGAAAACAAAGAACATTGAGGAATTGACAATTTTTACAATTGATATTAAAAAAAAAAGTTCTCAACTTGGACACTTGTGACATTTTGGGTTAGATAACTCTTTCCTTTGGGTAATTTTCCTGTGCATTGTATGAGGTTAGCAGCATCCTTGGCCCCTATTCACTAAATGCCAGTAGCATCTCCCACTGCCCTGTAGTTGTGACAACTAAAACCATTTTCAGACATGACCAAATGTCCCCTGTAGACTAAATCATCCCCACTTGAGAATCACTGAAAATTACGTAATTAAGACAGTTGGTGTTGGCTAAAGGATAAAAATAAAGATTATTGGAACAAAAAGATAGGGCAGAAAAAGCCCAATGCTTGGAGTCTCCTTAATTTCTTGCACAGTGCCAAAATAATTGAAGAAGATAGGATAATCTTTTCAACAAATGATCCCAGACCAACTGTCTATCCATATGGGAAAAAATAAACTTCTACACTCACTTCAGGCCTACACAAAAATTAGTTCAAAAATGGATCATATTCCTAGATATAAGAATTAAAACACTAAACCTTCAACAAGAAAACATAAGAACTATTTATGACAATAAGAAAATTTTTATTTAGATCAGATTACTAAAGTACATAAAAACTTTCCTAATTGTACATCATCAAAATGAATAATTTCTGTTTTCTTTCAAGACTGTTAAGAAAATGAGAAGTCATGCCGTCAGAAGACAAAGAACTTTTATCAAGAATATAGTTTAGAAATCATAATACTTATATATGATAACTTAATATATAAAGAATATATGAAGAACTCTTACAATTGATTAAAGATAAGTATACCCCAATTTTTTTACAAGGCAAATTATTTTAACAGATACTTCAAAAAAGGAGCCAAAAAAGTCCAAAATAAATAACAAACTTAACATCATTAATCAAGGTATGATTAAACTATAAATATAGTGAAATGCCACTATACACATATGACTGACAATACTGTTGCCATTAGAAGGTAGAGCGACTGAAATTTTAGTGTGTTAGTGGGAATGACAGATAGTACACTTACTTAGAAAAACAATTAATCTGTTTCTAACAAAGTTAATGAGCACCTTCCAGTGAACCCAAGATTGTACTTGTAGGTATCTACCTACCTACAAATCCAACCAAAAAGTTATACCTAAGTGTTCATGGCAGCTTGGTTAATAGCTCCAAACTAAAACAAAAGAAAAGTTCAACAAGAGGCATGTGGATGAACTGTAGTATGTTTATGGAAATGAATATTTCTCAGCCATCAGTAGAAACACAATCTTATACATGATGTGCTGTTGCTGTTTAGTCGCTAAGTTGTGTCTGACGCTGTGAGCCCATGGAGTGCAGCCCATCAGGCTCCTCTGTCCATGGGATTTCCCAGGCAAGAATACTGGAGTGGGTTGTCATTTTCTCCTCCAGGGAATCTTCCCAACCCAGGGATTCAACCCATGTCTTCTGCTTAGCAGGCAGTTTCTTTACCACTGAGCCACCAGGGAAAAGCCCATACATGATGTTCAAATCTCAAAAAACATTATGCTTAGTGAAAGAACCAGTCACAAAAGAATGTATTTTGTATGATTCCATGTATTTGAAACACTAGTACAATAAATATACTTGTAAAGGGGATTGAAGGAACTTGGAAAGGTGATAGAAGTGTTCTATGATTTTATTAGATGTCTCTTTCTTATATGACCACATTTATTAAACTACATCCTTTTAAAATGTGTATATTTTATAGTATATAAATGACATCTCAATAAAGCTGTAAAAGAAATAATTAAATGGGAATAAAAGTAAATTATCTCCTCAAATTTGTATGAAACACCTTAACAGAGTTAATAATTGTTCTGGAAATAGCCCCCAAATGGTTTTCCTTTTTTTGTTCCCTCATTCCTGATTCTTCACAGACAGTACAAAATGAAAGGAAATTGTAAGAAAAAAAAAAAAAACATTCCTAGCAGGAAGCATGCTTATTTTGAGTTTTAAACTCTGATGTGCTCATTCTCTTAGTCATGTCTGACTCTTTGAGACCCCGTGGTCTATAGTCTGACAGGCTCCTCTGTCCATGGAATTTTTCAGGCAAGAATACTGAAATGGGATGCCATTTCCTACTACAAGAGATCCTTCTGACCCAGGGATAGAACCTATGTCTCCTGCATTTCTTACATTGGCAGGCCGATTCTTGACCACTGAGCCACATGGAAAGTCCAAACTCTGTATTGATGCTTATATGATCCTTTTAGTGATATGAAAATTCTCATTTATTAACTTGATGAAAACAACCGGTTTATTCTTATTGTAATTGAAATTTGATCTCTTTAGACAGAAACTTAATCCTTATTGAGTTCTTCTAGCAACTGAACTGAAGGCGGGTAGGGCAACTCACTCCAGTTTTCTTGCCTGGAGAATCACCATGGATAGAGGAGACTGCTGGGCTACAACATAGATTCAGACAGGACTGAGTGACTGAGCACACACATAGCAACTGGATGTATATTCTTTTAATTTCTGTGTGTGTGTGTGTGTGTTTGTGTGTGTGTGTTAGTCATTCAGTCGTGTCTGACTCTTTGCGACCCCATGGACTGTATCACGCTGGGCTCCTCTGTCCATGGAGTTATCTAGGCAAGAATACTGGAGGGGGTTGCCATTCCCTTCTCCAGGGGATTTTCCTGACCCAGGGGACAAACCCCAGTCTCCTGCATTGCAGGCAGATTCTTTACCATCTGAGCCACCACAAAAGTTCTTTAATTTCTACTTTTAATTATTTTGAAAAATGCTACACCAAAATATTTATGATTATAAATAATTTCTAATTACTGAGACTGCATATACATACATAATATATACAGAATTTTTTAAAGGAAAATTAAGCAAGTTAAAAAGTCTATGCAGTAGTTAACTTCAGAAGTAACCTGTGCAGAGCGTGTATTGGAATTTTATTTTCAATGCTAGAGTTCTACTGCCCTCTGCTGATCACTACATCCTGTACTGATGGTGAAATGGAATTTATAGAAACTGTGACTCCTTGCAAATACAAGACTGAGGAAGAGAAGCAGAATTCTCTCCATCAGTTCCCCATCTATGATGTATCTATACATTAAAGGAGAAAGGTGAATTCATACAGAATTAGAGTTGCAAGGACTGTAACCTTTTAAAGTCCGTAGTGACCTAGGAAATTAGATATCTTTCTCATTTTATTGAAGTCAAATTTGAGACTTCCAAAGTGAAGTGACTTTATCCAATTAAACTCAGTCAGTGGTGAACCCAGAAATAGCATTCAGAGCTTGTCTTTATTCAAATGAAACTGAACCAGCTACTGAACACAGTATCACACATGGTCCAAATTATTTGTAAAAGCGAGATAACAAGCAGTAACATGAAGAATACTTGAATGTAGCAACATTTTTTTTAAGTACCCTTGAATACTATATACAAAAAGTTCTTTCTTCCCTCCCTTCTTTCTTTTTATTTTTGCTTTCTCCTTCTTCCCTTTCTCTCTCTCTTTCCCTCTCTCCCTCCCTGTCCCTCTGTCTTTCTTCTTCCTTCCTAGTTTCCTGAGTAACTTTTGGCCCTACTTATGATCTATGGGGACAACATGGGATTAAGGTAAAGAGCCTGGGTTTTGTCATTAGATGTGTATTTTAATCCCATTTCTACGGCTGATAAATCACATGATTCTTAGGCAATTAATTAAATCTCCCTAAACCTCAGTGGCTTCATCAGAAAATTCGAGGTGGAAATAATGGCATGATGTCATGCAGAGACTGTGAGAATTAAATAAGATTGTGAACATGCAATCATACTCACTTAAGCAATAAATATTATAAATATAAAAATAGAATTTGTGCAGGAATTTAAAGTGCTTATGTATGTAGTGGGGTTAAAAAATGCCCAGTACTAAAATATAGATAATAGTGTTATTACTCATAAAACTCTTGCAATTTTTTTTTCTGGGATATTATATTTGTAAATATTCATTTTGGCTGGCTCATTATTTGGTATTTAGTACAGTTCCATAAAATTTCCCCTAATGCCAAAGTAAGATCTATGAAATGTTTAAGTGATATGATTTATGAATGTTGAGAATGACTTCCCTTTCTGTAGATTAAAATGAATTTTCATCAGTCATATCCCAGTGGATGTAAGTCTCACTGTACCTTTGAATGAAATACTGACAATTTCATTCTAATGCCAGTTTTTGTTTGGGGGAAGAACACGCATAACTGTATTATTCTCTCTTGACATGTTATAGACATGAAGCAAGATTGCCCAAAGAAATATCAATAACCTTAGCTATGCAGATGACACCACCCTTATGGCAGAAAGCTAAGAGGAACTTTAAAGCCTCTTGAAGAAAGTTAAAGAGGAGAGTGAAAAAGCTGGCTTGAAACTCAACATTCAAAAAACTAAGATCGTGACATCTGGTCCCAGTACTTCATGGCAAATAGATGGGGAAACATTGGAAACGGACAGACTTTATTTTCTTGGGCTCCAAAGTGACTGCAGCCATGAAATTAAAAGATGTTTGCTTCTTGGGGAAAAAAAGCTATGACCAACCTAGACAGCATATTAAAAAGCAGAGACATTACTTTGCTGACAAAGGTCCATCTAGTCAAAGCTATGGTTTTTCCAGTAGTCATGTATGGATGTAAGAGTTGGACCATAAAGAAAGTTGAGGGCCAAAGAATTGATGCTTTTGAACTGTGGTGTTGGAGAAGACTCTTGAGAGTCCCTTGAACTGCAAGGAGATCAAACCAGTCCATCCTAAAGGATATCAGTCCTAAATATTCATTGGGAGGACTAATGCTGAAGTTGAAACTCCAGTCCTTTGGCCACCTGATGCAAAGAACTGACCTCATTAGAAAAGACTCTGATGCTGGGAAAGATTGAAGACAGGAGGAGAAGGGGATGACAGAGGATGAGATGGTTGGATGGCATCACCGACTCAATTGACTTGAGTTTGAGCAAGCTCCAGGAATTGGTGATGGACAAGGAAGCCTGGCATGCTACAGTCCATGGGGTCACAAAAAGTCGGACAAGACTGAGTGAAAGAACTGAACTGAACTGAGACATGAGCCAGGCAGTTTAAAGAGAGAAAAGTAGAAAAGGGAAAGGTGGAACTGAGTACTGTATTTCAGTGATGGATGGCAGTTCAGGTCAAGACCTTGTTGTAGATGCGTTCTTTATTACTGGGATGTCATTGCTTCTAAGTTCCTCAGTTGACAAAGCAAGGGAAATTATGTGTTAACACAACTTATTAGCTTTCTCCTCTTGCTTATTTGTAAACTCTCACTCCAAAACTGGGAAATCTAGTTCTCACCATCTCCCTTTATTTACTTAGTTGTTCATTTCCAGGATACATTTATACCAGTACTGGAATTGTTAACTTGCACTCCTATTGATGCAACTTTAAACTTTACCAACTAGAGTATAGTATTTATGTCCATGTTCTTTTGCCTTATATGTTGATTGCATTCACTTCCAGAGTTACTTAGGTCAGGATTTTTTACTCTCGTTCCTTTCAGTGAGATTGTTTCATGCGTTTATTATATTCTTTTGTCACCATTTTGATTTCATCCTGAGCTCCCCTAAACTCCTAAGTGATTTGTTTCTGTTTGAATTTGTATACATTAGTGTTTAATCTTCGTGCTATAAAGCTGTATGGGTTTTGAGAAATACATAGCATTATATTTACTCCATTATGGTTATTGTTCAGAATTATTTCACTACCTTAAAAATCCTTTGTGGGGAATTCCCTGGCTGTCCAGTGGTTAGGACATGGCACTTTCACTGTAAAAGCCAGGGTTTGATCCCTGGTTGGGGAACTAAGATCCTAGGAGTCACACAGTATGGCCAAAAAAAAAAAAAGGGAAAGAGAGAAAATATCCCTTCTGTTTCACTTACTTAACACCCCCTCAGAAAACCTGACAATTACTGCCCTTTACCTCTCTCTGGTTTTGCTTTTTCCAGAATTTCATATATTTAAAAATATAGTATATATGCCTTTCCAGACTTACTTTTTCCACTTAGCAATGTGTATTTAAGATAACTCCATATTTATTTTATGGCATGAAAGTTCATTTTTTTTTTATCATTGACTATAATTTTCCATTATGTGGATGTACTGCAGTTTGTTTATCCATTCATCTATTAAATGAGGATTCCTGTTGCTCCATATCCTAAACAATAATACTTGTTTTCAGTCTTGACTCTGTGTGACCCCATGAANATTTTTTTTTTATCATTGACTATAATTTTCCATTATGTGGATGTACTGCAGTTTGTTTATCCATTCATCTATTAAATGAGGATTCCTGTTGCTCCATATCCTAAACAATAATACTTGTTTTCAGTCTTGACTCTGTGTGACCCCATGAACTGCAGCATGCCAGGCTTTCCTGTCCTTCATATTAGCCATTCTAATATGTGTTCAGTGGTTTTAATTTGCACTTCTCTGAAGACCAGTGATATTGAGCATTTTTTTACATGCTTTTTCGTTGTTTTTTTTTTTTTTTTAATGAGTTACTTACTCACATCCATTGCCCATTTTTAATTAGGTTGCTTTGTTTCCTTACTGATATTTAAGTATTAAGTATTAACTATTATTTGTATACTGCAGATACACATCCTGAATCAAATATATGTTTTGAACATTTTTTGCAGTCTGATTTGTCTTTTCATTCTCTTAACAATATTATTCTGCCTTTTACAGAGCACACATTTTTTTTAATTTTAATGAAACACAAGCCAGTTTTTTTTTTTTTTTTTTCTGTGGATTATGCTCTTGGAATTGTACCTAAAAACTCATTACCAAACCCAAGGCCATCTGGATTTTCTCCTTTGTGTTCTTCTTGAAGTTTTTGAGGTTTGCATTTTACATTTCGAACTGTAATTCATNTTTTTTTTTTTTTTTTTCTCTGTGGATTATGCTCTTGGAATTGTACCTAAAAACTCATTACCAAACCCAAGGCCATCTGGATTTTCTCCTTTGTGTTCTTCTTGAAGTTTTTGAGGTTTGCATTTTACATTTCGAACTGTAATTCATTTTGAGTTAATTTTTGTGAAAGGTCTGTTTCGGTTATCTCTGTACCTAGGCCCCCCCTTTTTTTTCCTTTTGGCATAAGGATGTCTTACTGTTCCATCACTAGTTGTTGAAAAGACTGTTCTTTCTCCATTAAGTTGTCTTCACTCCTGTATCAAAGATCAGGTGTCTATATTTGTGTGTGTCTTTTTCTCTGTTCTATTCCATTTGCATATGCATTGATTATGTTTCCACTTTGAGGAGCTATTTTGATCACTGTAGCATTATATTAGGTCTTGAAATCAGGTGATGTGATTCCTTCAAATATGTTATTTATTTTAATAGTGTATTGTCTCTTCTTGTTTTTTTGCCTTAGATTCCTGAAGGAATTCCCTGGTAGTCCAGCGGTTAGTCCTCAGTATTTCCACTGCCATGGGCCTGGGTTTGATCCCTGATCAGGGAACTAAGATTCCCATAAGCCTCAGGAGCAAGCAAAAAAAAACACCTAGATTGCTGAGATTTTGATTGGGATTTTGTTGAGTCTACAGATCAAGTTAGCAAGAAGAACTGACATCTTGATAATGTCTTCCAATCACAAACATGAAATATTTCTCCATTTATTTTGCCCTTTAATTTCTTTCATCAGAGGTTTTATCATTTTCTATGTATAAATCTTGCATGTGCATTGTTAGGTTTATATATATACTTTGCATTATTTTAAATGGTATTTTTTAAAATTTTAATTGTTCATTGCTGGAAAGTAATTTAATTTTTTATATTAGCATAATATCCTGTGCCAGTTTTATAACCACTTCTTAGTTCCAGAATTTTTTCTAGATAGATAATCACGTCATCTCTAAAAGTGTTCACTTTCTTTATTCCTTTCTTTCTATCAAACTAGATAACTTCAATTGATCTGTCTTCATGTTTGTTAATTCTTAATTCTGTCAGCTCAAATCTGCTGTTAAGTACCCTCCATCATTTTTTAATGTAAGTAATAATATAATTTTTAACTCCAGAGATTTTTATTTTGTTCTTTTTAATAATTTTTACTTTTCATTAATATTCTTTATTTGATGAGACATAATTGCCATACTTTATAGTTATTGTAACATATTTTTAATAGCTGAATGAATACCTTTTTTTACCAAGTTCAACATCAGGGTCCTTTCAGGGACATTTTCTTGTGGGCTGCCTTTTTTTTCCCCCTGTATATATACTCCTGTTTCATCTTTCTTTGCAGATGTTATATGTAAGATATTGTAAACCTCTGGCATCAAATCCAGCACCTCTCCAGGATTTGTTGTTGTTGTTGCTATTTTTTATTATTAATAATAATTTATCATTGTTTATTTGTTAAGTGGTGTTCCTGGACTAATTCTATACTGTCTTTATTCACTTTAGTGTACACCATGACTCTTCAACTAGCTTTCTTTTTTAAGGTCTTTTTATGTTTAAGCCTGATTTCCTAGGAATCATCCCTGGGTCAGTATGATTTAGTGGCCAGCCAATGATTGGTCAGATTTCTAAAATGCCTGAGGTACTCTCTGCCAAGTAGGGCAGAAAAATGAACTCACCCTTTCAAATTTGTGACAACAGTCAGTCTTAGCTTTCACTTCCTGCCTTAAGAGGGCCTAAAGTCAGCTAAACATGAGTGACAAGGATTTGTCTTTTCCTGTGTCTTATCTGGGTATACTAAGACTTTTATCCGCACACAGACTTCTAGGTCCTCAGGATATCTCAGCACTTTTCGGAGTTCCCCATGGTTATATTTTTTTCCCCCCAGGTTTTCCTTTAAAGTGTTTTGTCAGGCTCTTGTTTGCATCAACTGAAATTTCAGCCTGAGGCAGCTGCAGTGTTACCAGCATACTGTTAATATTTTCAGTTTTTCAGTAATGCCCTGGGAATAGAGGTTTTTTGTTATGTTTTGTTTTTAATTATTTACTTTTGTTTTGTTGCAGACAGAAAAAGTGAAAGTGAAGTTTACTCAGTCCTGTCTGACTCTTTGCGACCCTGTGGACTGTAGCCCACCAGGCTTCTCCGTCCATGGGATTCTCCAGGCAAGAATACTGGAGTGGGTTGCCATTTCCTTCTCCAGGGGATCTTCCTGACCCAGGGGTCAAACCCAGGTCTCCGGCATTGCAGGCAGACGCTTTAACCTCTGAGCTACTAGGGAAGCAGAGAGGAGACAAAGACAAAAAAAAAGAAAAAATGACAGTACTGTGGGACTAGATCATGTTCAAAAAAATGCAAGTTGGTTCAAACTATTGACTCTTCTGGGTATTCATCTTTTAATGGGGTCCAGAAAAGGCTGATCTTTGCTGCTGGCTGTGAGGCCACCTGCTTTTCTCAATCACCATGCCTCCTCCTAGTTGAGGAGGGAAGGGGAACAGGAATAGACCCAGTTGCACGCATAGGTGCGTGCGTGCCTGCTCAGTCACTCAGTTATGTCTGATTCTTTGCAGCCCCATGGATTGTAGCCTACCAGGCCAGGCTCTTTTGTCCATGGGATTTCCCAGGCAAGAATATAGGAGTAGGTTGTCATTTCCTTACCCAAGGTATCTTCCTGACCCAGGGATCAAACCCATGTCTCCAGTGTCTCTTGCATTGGCAGACAAACTCTTTATCACTGAACCTGGGAAGCCCCCAGTGTTCTTATTGAGGTTAAGTAATTTTTCTTGAATTAACACTTCCAGTTTATTCTATTCCTTTGGTGAGTTTTAAAAGTTCTGTCTAGAATGATTGAGTTTAATTGTTTAGTCAGGAATTTCACTGTGTTTGTGGGATAGTGAGTTTACTGAAGGACTTATTCAGCCATTCCAGAAATCAATATTCCTGATATTTATATAAGCTAAATTTTACTCCATGAGGTTCCTTAAGTCTTCTCTCTTTGACTCATCATAAAATCTGTGTTATTCTTTCACGTTGTTTTTGCTTGCTTTTCACTGCTATGTAGTGTTCTATTTTATGAATATACTGTAATTTATTTATTCTATTCTTTGTGAACATTTGTGTTATTTCCAATTCAGGGTTGTTACGTTATGGAAGTTCTTATGTTTTTGACAAACGGAGGAGGAAATGGCAACCCACTCCAGTACTCTTGCCTGGAGAATCCCATGGACAGAGGAGCCTGACGGGCTACAGTTCATGAGGTCACACAGAGTCAGACACGACTGACTAAACAGCAGCAGCAATCACTCATTAAGTATATACCCAGAAGTGCTGTATCATAGTGTAGAGATATATTTCGCTTCAATAAAGTGAAAGCTGCTCAGACGTATCCGACTCTTTGCCACCCCATGGACCAAACAATTCATGGAATGCTCCAGACCAGAATACTGGAGTGGTTAGCCTTTTCCTTCTCCAGGGGATTTTCCCAACCCAGGGATCTAACCTAGGTCTTTACCAGCTGAGCCACCAAGGAAGCCCAAGAATGCTTTTCTCCAGCTGATCTTCCCAGCGCAGGAATCAAACTGGGGTCTCCTGAATTGCAGGTGGATTCTTTACCAACTGAGCTATCAGGGAAGCCCCTCAGCTTCAGTGGATATTGCCAAATAGTTTTTCTAAATTACTGTAAGAATTATCTCCCACCAGAAACTCATAATTATGATTATATTATTTACTAATTATCCTAAATTTGAACATATACTTAGTATAAATTTATTTAATAAATTTTATAGGAGTTCAATATATTAATTTTCTTGAAAATGACAAAGATCTTACACTGCTTTAACTATCAGCTAAGCTGTTCTCCAGTTTGTTGTTTAGTGTTTTAGATTGGCCTTCTTTTTAATAGTCACATACACATATTTTTTGATCATCAAAGGTAAAGTAAGTTCTCTAATTAAGTTCTCACTGTTTCTGTTGTTATTGTTGTAGATTGTATCCTATTCTGTCCTTGGTGCAGGACATGTTTTAATAGATATTTTAATTAGAGTCTATGGATCACAAACTGTCACAGCCATCTTATACTCTAAAAATATCTTAATTTTGTTTTCACTCTTTAAAGGTGGTTTGATCTGCACTACAATTCTTGCAAGTTTATTCCTTCAGCACTTGGAATATATTTCTTTTTATTCTGCTAGCATCTATTATTACTGCTTATAATGAGAGCTGTTAGTCTAACTCCGATTATTCCATAGACAGTCTGTCTTTTCTCTTGAGGTTACGTTTTACAATATTTCTTTTTGCTTTCAATGTTTTTCAGACTTAACGATGCTATGTATTTTCATTTTGCTTAGAATACACAATTACTTTTAGCTGTCATACTTTTTCAAAATTCTAGATAAATTTTAAATGTTATCCCTTTTTTGTAATTTCCTGCTTTTTTTCCCCTAAAATGACAATGTTTCTTCTCAAATGCAAATTAATTCATGTTTCTCAATCTGCCTTGCATGTATCTTGATCAAATGTTTTTATATCTTTATATATCTTCATGTTTTGTTCCCAGTGGCATCTTCATTGCCATCATATATTCAGTAATTTTATCTTCTGCTGTGAGCTATCTAAAGTATATTTCCTATCATGTGTGTATATGTTTATTTCAATGACTGTGTTCAGTGTCAAGATTTTTTATGGATATGTTTTGTTCCATCATTTCTGCCTTCATTTTTCATAATGTCTTAACTTAGAATAAGCTATTGAGGATGAAATGAATTCCTTAATTTGTCATTTTGAGGACCTAAATATACTTTTAAAAATTCAGTCTATTCTATACAGTTATTTTCATATGAAGTTACTTAATATCCTGGTTGTAGAATTTTTTGTCTGTAATTATTAAAATTCTTCTTTTTCATTTCAAAATTTTGGTTTGCAGGCTAATTTTGACAGAGAAGTGTTTTTCTGTCAATATTTGTTCATATTCTCTCTTTCTTCACCCTTCTGGATGGCAACTAGAGCCTCAGATGAGAACCAGAACTTATAATTAATGACATTCCCATTCTCCTGTTTGTAATTGTATTGAAGATGACATCATGTCAGTGGGTGGTTTAATTCTGTTCTGTAATAGGAGACTGGGTCTGCTTCTCCCTACCTCTTGCTAAAAAACTGTGACTTTAGGTGGTGGTTGGCAGCAGTTTCCTTCTCTTGCTTTTATGAGAGGGATTAAGGATACTATGTCCATAGCTACCAAATTCTCTCTTGAGCTTGGACCCATTAACTCGAGTTCTCTCTTGAGCTTGGACCCATTAACTTGGTCATGTGGAACATGGGGTTCTCCTTGCATCTAAGATCTGAGTTGCTTGTTGTGACTTGAAGTTTAGGACCACACTTTGGATATTAGTTCTATTTTTACACAGTGATCTATTTTCCTTGGTTTTTGATACTACATTTTATTTTAACATATTTTATCTATTGTTTCTACACATTAGAGTAGAAGTTCCTATATATTGTCCTTTTCTATTGAAAATTGATTGCCCTAATATCTCGCACTGAGTTTGAGCTGCTGACATTCTATCTTTGAGTTAATTTCCAAATATCAAGTCATTTTCCCTCCCTTTAATGTTTGTCTGTTTGCTTCAGATTTTTTTTTTAATTAAACAGGCATTTCTTATAATATTAACAAATTAGCCAAAGTACAAAATGTGTGTTGAAATATATGATGAATATAGCAGCTTACATAATACAGAGTCTGTTTTTCTCCTGTACAACAATACTGAGATAAACAAGTGGATACAGGTGGATAGATGGCTCTGCCATTCTCAACTTTGAACATTCACTTATAAATTCCAAGTATCACTGCAGTAGTGCATCATTTCCTAGCAAGCAAGAGATACAATCTTTGAGTTTTACTGAAAACGAAAACAATATACTTTCTTATCTTTGTGCCAGGCAGTTCTGTGACCAAGCTTATTTTCCTGTGTCTGTACTAAACATAGGGATCATAGATAAATTAATTAATAAACTGCTTCATGAAATAATTCTTCCTGAAAGGCAAGATAGCAAACTAATCAAAATACCTTGATGATGGAAACAACTTTTTAGTCAAGATTGGCTTTAAAATCCTTGTCTTGTTTGTACCCACCAATCCAAAGTTATTATGTCATCAGTATTGCTTTATTTCAACTATTTTTTGCCTTTCAAGTTTCATATTAAAATCATTCATCCCAGTCCCAAAAGATCAAAAGATATTTTCCCCAGATTCTCCACTACTGAACATTGCTGTTCAGATGATGCCTCCTGGTGCAGTAGGCTTAATAAACTTAGCTTTTACTTGATTAACAATTGTTTCTAGTGATATTTTGGGGAAACTATTTTCAATATTATTAAGGACAACAACTGAAAATGGTGCAGATCTACTCAAATTCCTTTGGCCATAGTTTTTCAATTATTTCCACAATTCAGTGAGTGTTGGAGATTGTAGCATTTGATGTGTAAATTTGTGTCCTGCTAAAAATATGTTATTATAGAAGAAGGAACAAAGGATACTGGAAGACCATTAGTACTGTGGCATAGCCAACCTCTCTGATCATAGAAATAGTCATCTTTATCCTTCCCATTCCTTCAGCATTTCCCAAGAAAGACTAACAAAATCTCCAGTCAGTTATTCAGTTTATACTGTATTTTGGGATGATGTTCAAAATTCTCTCTCAGGTCTAGTCACTCAGTCAGTTCAGTCACTCAGTCATGTCCTACTCTTTACAACCCCATGGTCTGCACCATGCCAGGCTTCCCTGTCCATCACCAATTCCTAGAGCTTGCTCAAACTCATGTCCATTGAGTCGGTGATGCCATCCAACCATCTCATCCTCTGTCGTCCCCTTCTCCTCCTGTCTTCAATCTTTCCCAGCATCAGGGTCTTTTCCAGTGAGTCAGTTCTTTGCATCAGGTGGCCAAAGGATTGGAGTTTCAGCTTCAGCATCAGTCCTTCCAATGAATATTCAGGACTGATTTTGTTTAGGATGGACTGGTTTGATCTCCTTGCAATCCAAGGAACTCTTAAGTATCTTCTCCAGCACCACAGTTCAGAAGCATCAGTTTTTCAGCACTTAGCTTTCTTTATAGTCCAAATCTCACATCCATATGTGACTACTGGAAAAACAATAGCTTTGACTACATGGACCTTTGTTGGAAGAGTAATGTCTCTGCTTTTTAATATGCTGTCTAGATTGGTTATAGCTTTTCTTCCAAGGAGGAAGCATATTTTAATTTCATGGCTGCAGTAACCCTCTGCAGTGATTTTGGAGCCTCCCAAAATAAAGTCTGTCACTGTTTCCATTGTTTCCCCGTCTATTTGCCATGAAGCGATAGGACTGGATGCTGTGATCTTAGTATTCTGAATGTTGAATTTTAAGCCAGATTTTTCACCCTCCTCTTTCACTTTCATCAAGAGACTCTTTAGTTCTTTGCTTTCTGCCATAAGGGTGATGTTATCTGCATATCTGAGGTTATTAATATTTCTCCCGGCAATCTTGATTCCACCTTGTGCTTCATCCAGTCCAGAATTTCTCATGATGTATTCTGTGTATAAGTAAAATAAGCAGGGTAACAATATACAGCCTTGATGTACTCCTTTTCCAATTTGGAACCAGTCTGTTGTTCCATGTCCAGTTCTAACTGTTATTTCTTCACTTGCATACAAATTTTTCAGGAGGCAGGCAAGGTGGTCTGGTATTCCCATTTCTTGAAGAATGTTCCACAGTTTATTGTGATCCACACAGTCAAAGGCTTTGGCATAGTCAATAAAGCAGAAGTAGATGCTTTTCTGGAACTCTCTTGCTTTATTTGATGATCCACTGATGTTGGCAATTTGATCTCTGTTTCTGCCTTTTCTACATCCAGCTTGAACATCTGGAAGTTCACGGTTCATGTACTGTTGAAGCCTGGCTTGGAGAATTTTGAGCGTTACTTTGCTAGTGTGTGAGATGAGTGAGTTGAGTGATAGTTTGAATAATATTTGGCATTGCCTTTCTTTGGATTTGGAATTAAAACTGACTTTTTCCAGTCCTGTGGCCACTGCTGAGTTTTCCAAATTTGATGGCATGTTGAGTGCGGCACTTTCACAGCACCACCTTTTAGGATTTGAAAAAGCTCAGTTGGAATTCCATCACTTCCACTAGCTTTGTTTGCAGTGATGCTTCCTAAGGCCCACTTTACGTCAGACTCCAGGATGTCTGACTCTAGGTGAGTGATCACACTATCGTGATTATCTGGGTCATGAAGATCTTTTTTGTACAGTTCTTCTGTGTATTCTTGCTACCGCTTCTTCATATCTTCTGCTTCTGTTAAGTCCATACTATTTCTGTCCTTTATCAAGCCCACCTTTGCATGAAATGTTGCCTTGGTATCTCTACTTTTCTTGAAGAGATCTCTAGTCTTTCCCATTCTATTGATTTCTTCTATTTCTTTGCATTGATCGCTGAGGAAGGCTTTCTTATCTCTCCTTGCTCTTCTTTGGAACTCTGCATTCAGATGCGTATATCTTTCCTTTTCTCCTTTGCCTTTAGCTTCTCTTCTTTTCTTAGCCTCTTGTAAAGCCTCCTCAGACAACCATTTTGCCTTTGTGTTTCTTTTCCTTGGGGGTGGTTTTGATCACTGCCTCCTGTACAGTGTCATGAACCTCCTTCCATAGTTTTTCAGGCACTCCATCTACCAGATCTAATCCCTTGAATCTTTGTCACTTACATGAATGGTCTTGTGGTTTTCCCTAGTTTCTTCAATTTAAGTCTGAATGTTGCGATAAGGAGTTCACGATCTGAGCCACAGTCAGCTCCTGGTCTTGTTTTTGCTGACTGTATAAAGCTTCTCCATCTTCTGCTGCAAAGAATATAATCAATCTGATTTCGGTGTTGACCATCTGGTGATGTCCATGTGTAGAGTCTTCTCTTGTGTTGTTGGAAGAGAACATGACATGGACCTAACCATATGTTAATTAAAAGACAATTACCAATAATCTTTGCCCTCCATATTCAGTAGTTGATAAGAAATAGGTTAACTTCAGACTCCCATTTTGAAAACGACAAATAGGAAAAGCATAGTCTTAACAGTAATGCATTCCTGAGATGGAGAATGTGTGAAGACTATCTTTTAAGACATTAGAGCAAGTCTTTTTGTTTACACCGGTTTCTACTGTCTGGGAACAATTCCCTTGTTCATTGTCCTCCATGAGATCTAGGGGACTCTTTCTTGTCCATTATTGCCCCTGGCTACATCTAAAATTTGTATGGGGAAAAGGTAGGCTTGGAGAGATTCTCAGCCATTATTTGCAGGTTGGAGGATCAGGAATTTCTTTAGGTTTAGATCAACCATAAGCTTTTGTAATGTAGGCTCATAATGTTTTTTGTCAATATAGGTATCTGAAAACTAATAGGCTTCTAGTCTGTTTGCTTACAGTCAGTTTCATGTGAATTACAGCCAAGGATCTTGTCTAGTCATGGATTTTAAACTTGTTCAAATAATTTTTAGTTACTGGTCTCTGGAGATGGCCCATCTCTTTTCTATTTAATAGCAACTGCCTTGAGGCTATGTAAAACAATAGGGATTGGGAAGCAACACTTTCAATCTAATCTCTGATTTGGGCTAGCTTCCACAGTCTGGCCAGGATCACTTGAGACTCAAGTCTCAGTCTTACTTCATTATGTTTATGGTTTAGCAACCTTGGCTTTCTAACACTATCAGTTCAGTTCAGTTCAGTTGCTCAGTCGTGTCCAACTCTTTGCGAGCCCATGAATTGCAGCAAGCCAGGCCTCCCTGTTCATCACCATCTCTCGGAGTTCCCTCAGACTTATGTCCATTGAGTCAGGGATGCCATCCAGCCATCTCATCCTCGGTCGTCCCCTTCTCCTCCTGCCTCCAATCCCTCCCAGCATCAGGGTGTTTTCCAGTGAGTCGGCTCTTCACATCAGGTGGCCAAAGTATTGGAGTTTCAGCTTCAGCATCAGTCCTTCCAATAAATATTCAGAGAATGTTACTAGTTTACAAGCTATAAACTGTCAGCCAAAAGATACCAATATTCTGAATTTTTCTGATAAACTCACTAAAGTATAGACTCTATTGAAATTTGATTTTCTTTCCAAGTTATCAGAAAAAGTGAGAGTGTTAGTCACTCAGTTTTGTCCTTCCCTTTGCAATCCCATGGACTGTAACCTGCCAGGCTCCTCTGTCCATGGAATTCTCCAGGCAAGAATACTGGAGTGGGTAGCCATTCCCTTCTCCAGGGGATCTTTCCAACCCAGAGATTGAACCCAGGTCTCCTGCATCCATTGCTGGCAGATTTTTTTTTACCGTCTGAGCCACCAGGAAGCCCCAGATTATCTGCTGCTGCTGCTGCTAAGTCACTTCAGTCGTGTCCGACTCTGTGCGACCACATAGATGGCAGCCCACCAGGCACCCCCATCCCTGGGATTCTCTAGGCAAGAATACTGGAGTGAGTTGCCATTTCCTTCTCCAATACACAAAAGTGAAAAGTGACTTATCTGAGATAATAGTAAATCTAGGCAAGATCCTGTGGGACTCCTGAACATGGAAACCTTNACCCCCATCCCTGGGATTCTCTAGGCAAGAATACTGGAGTGAGTTGCCATTTCCTTCTCCAATACACAAAAGTGAAAAGTGACTTATCTGAGATAATAGTAAATCTAGGCAAGATCCTGTGGGACTCCTGAACATGGAAACCTTTCTGTTTCCCTCCATCCTCCATGACATTCCCTGAGTGCCAAAGGGCAGATTTAGACACTGGCTAATCAGTGAAGGGAGAGGTTGCAGAGACAAGGGAGGAGTAGTCAAGAAACAATAGTGCAACCTTGGGGCAGGGTCTTGATTTTGCCTCCAGTGATATATGCATAACAGTATCTGTGTCTGACTCTTTGCCGCTCCATGGACTGTAGCCCACCAGGCTTCTCCATCCATGGAGTTTTCCAGGCAAGAGTACTGGAATGGGTGGCCATTTCCTTCTCCAAAGGATCTTCCCCACCCAGGGATCAAATCCAGGTCTCCTGCATTGCAGGCAGATTTTTTACCAGCTGAACCACAAAGGAAGCCCAAGAATACTGGAGTAGGTAGCTTATCCCTTCTCCAGTGGATCTTCCCAACCCAGGAATGGAACCAGGGTCTCCTGTATTGCAGGCGGATTCTTTACCAGCTGAGCTATGAGCCTTATAGAATTCAGTTCAGTTCAGTTCAGTCATTCAGTCGTGTCCGACTCTTTGCAACCCCATGAATTGCAGCACACCAGGCCTCCCTGTCCATCACCAACTCCTGGAGTTCGCTCAAACTCATGTCCATTGAGTCGCTGATGCCATCCAGCCATCTCATCCTCTGTCGTCCCCTTCTCCTCCNGCCACCTGATGCAAAGAGTTGACTCACTGGAAAAGACCCTGATGCTGGGAAAGATTGAGGGCAGGAGGAAAGGGGCAACAGAGGATGAGATGGTTGGATGACACCACTGACTCAATGGACATGAGTTTGAGCAAACTCCAAGAGATAGTGAAGGACAATCTAGCCTGGTGTGCGCAGTGCATGGGGTCCCAAAGTGTCTGTTGTTCAGACTTAGTGACTGAAGAACAGTAACAACAGCTAGCAATAAGGAAGACTGAGAAATTTATTCTTTAGCAGTTTGATTGTGTGCAGAGCTATAATTTTATTACCATTACCATAAAGAACCTTCTCTGGTGGCTCAGATGGTAAAGAATCTGCCTGTAATGCGTAACAGTCAGGTTCTATCCCTGGGTTGGGAATATCCCCTGGAGAAGAGAATCCAACCGAATCCATATTCTTGCCTGGAGAATTTCATGGACAGAAGAGCCTGGAGGACTACAGTCCATGGGGTCTCAAAAAGTTGGATACAACTGAGCAACTAACACACACCATAAAAAAGGGGAAAAGTATGCAAAATTAACCAAGAGTATTTCACAGGTATATGTAAAAAGCACAGGGTCTGGCACCAGGAAGTTGTTTATGATTTGATATCAGGCACTTCACATAGATAAAAGGAAACTCTTAAGAATTCCTCTCCACAAAATTTCCCTTCTAAGAATAAAATTTGTATCAGCCTTTAGATTGGGTGACCAAAAATATCACCTGAACTTTTCCTCTAAAAGCCTTCACTGGATTAGTCTTACCTATTTGGACCAATAAGATAGCTTTTCTTAGAAATGGATAATTGAAACAAAACTAATAAGGTGAACCAAGAAAATTCTTTTTTCTATAATGGAAAATATAGAATATATAAGAGTATGATTAGACAGGGAAATCATCTTTGCTTATACAAATGATCTGATAAAAGGGCCAAGGACAAGAGACCATGCATATCATGAAGAGAAGATGAATAAGAGAGAAGTTGATGACTAGTCTCCAATTTTCATGAGTCCCAGGTCTATATTCTGTGATTTGTTTCTGTGAGATTCCTATCATGCAATAATCTTTTTCCTTGAATAATTCTACTTTTTCCTTATTAGTAAATATTTTATGACTCAAGAGGTGTTAATACAACCTCAAGATCTCAGTTGAGCTCAGAGAAGTAAATACTTCTCTGAAATATTGTAATATTTGAGTAATATATATATATGAAATGTTCAGAAATACTGTAATTCAGGTACTTAACCATTTATCTTAGAAAATCAGTGAAGTTAGGCCTTGAATGTGAGTGAGATTTTATCATTTGGACTAGGAAGACAGGAGACCCCAGGGTAGGACAGACTTTTTCAGTTGAGAGCATGTCTGTACACCAGAGAGTAATTTCATATGTTTAGAGATTTATCTGGTCCATAATTGTCAGTAAACACTGAGAAATCTCTCTTTTTTCATATTCAGAATCTAGTAAAACCTGCATTTTAGATTTCTGTCCTGAAATGTTTAGTTCCTGGGACTATTGGAAATGTCTTTAGTTCCAGTGTGGTTATGAATTAAGGGCCATGTAATATTGTATATTGTAAATTTCTACAAGTCTCTGGTCCTTGTTTTATTTTGTTCTATGTTATGTGGGATATATATAGGAGAAAGAAATATGTCCTTGTTTTTCCCTAAAAATTCTTCTCTGAGTTTATTCTAGGTGGTCTGACCATGTTACTACTNTTAAGGGCCATGTAATATTGTATATTGTAAATTTCTACAAGTCTCTGGTCCTTGTTTTATTTTGTTCTATGTTATGTGGGATATATATAGGAGAAAGAAATATGTCCTTGTTTTTCCCTAAAAATTCTTCTCTGAGTTTATTCTAGGTGGTCTGACCATGTTACTACTTGCAGAACTATGTGGCAAATAATACATTAAAAAAAATCTGTTTTATGACATGAATGCCTTTGTTTTCTTTAATCAAGAAGAAGAGATTTGTTTTGAAATAGAACGACTTTTGCTTCAAACAGACTAGTCTCATCATTATTTGGCAGGCTGTAGTCAATTAATTGGGCTTCCCAGATGGTGCTACTGGTAAAGAACCCACCTGCCAATGCAGGAGACATAAGAAATGTGGGTTCGATCCCTGGGTTGGGAAGATCCCCTGGAGGAAGAAATGACAACCCACTCCAGTATTCTTGCTTAACACCCAATATAACAGACTAGGTGGCCAGATCCTGGGATAAGTTTTAAAAGAAACTACACAAAGTAAATATGTAACTTTTCATCTGGAAGATAAGGATTTGGAAGCGGTGACAAACTGGTATTGGCTTACCAGAAGATCATGGCTTTTTAATGTACTGCATAAGCTGCAGTTGTGTTCAGTTTGATTGCCTTCAAAGAGGCAGCTTTGAACATTAGCAGGGTAATTCAATCTCAGTTTCTGACAACCACTATGGAAATAGATTTGTTGCCTAAATAAAGGAAATATAAACATGTTCCAACTTCTTCAAAGTTTGCTTTCAAAAAGATATTCATTCACTCTTAAGCTGGAGAAGTACTGGTAGACCTTTTGTCTGAGCTTCAGGATGATATATGCTATTGCCTAGTTGATATTGCCACTTGTCTCTCTCAAAATGTTCAAAACTGCACTTTCAGTCTTATCTCCCCCACAGCTGATCCAATCTTCCTTATCTCAGCAAATGGTTCTTCTGTGTACACAGGTGCAGAAGACTAAAGTCTGCAAATAGTCCTTGACACCAGCCTCTCTCTTAGATACGTGTCCATTTTATCTCCAGAGCTTGCCTTTTCTACCTACAAAGCATTTTTTAAAAGAATCTTTGCACCTTTTTCCCTTGTTCATTGCCACCATTTTATTCTAAGCTGTACCTCTCTCCTGAATGACTGAAATAACTTTTTAATTCTCTTCACTTTCTTTCTTTCCAAGCTCAATCTGTTCTACACACAGTTTTCAGAATATCTTTAAGATATTTTTGGATCAGGTTTATCTCTTATTCAACATCTTTGATTGTCTTCTCATTACACCAGGATATAAGACAAAGTGATCTCTCCCTTGCTTGCTTCCCTAGATTCCTTACACTGTCCCCCCTTCCATCAAGGGTAAACTTACTGGTAGAGGAGAGTAATGTGGATTTAAAAGCATTTCTTGGAACAAATTATTTACAACCAGAACTACTCTGAAATTCACACCAGCCCTTCATATCCTCAGTACCTCCCGTACGGACATTCATAGACTTATAGATCACTTTGCCATGTTAAATGAAAATTTTGGGATTGGCTAAAAGACATCTTTCTGTTTTCTTTCTTGGTAAATAATGGATTTCTCATATACTATTTTTGTATTTTTGACTTCATGATCTTGTGTTCATCAATATTTGGTAAAATTTTATCATGCATTTCTTATTCATTAATTCTTAAAAATCCTAAGATTTCTTCCTGATATTTCATGTCATCTCTCCTTTTATCTCCATTTTATTTACCTCATTAAGTTCTCTAGTTTATCATGTATCACCTTGACATGTTGGAAAACTAAACACATTCTCAGAAGAAAATGGAAGAAAAGACTGCTTTGGTCTGGGGAGAAAGAAGCCACCACTGTTAACTGCTTCAACTGATAGAGCATTTCACCTGAAAATAATCTGAATACACCCATTTTCCTTTCTTCTTACATAGACACAAAACAGACCAAAACTCCAGTTTTATTATTCTCCTTGCCCATCAATACCAAGTCCTATTTTCAAAAGCTTTTTTTACAAAGACCTTGAATATTACAGTACTGTAGAAAACCCCAAAAATGTGAACATGTATTTCTTCTCTGTTAAGCTGATGACCTTTACAAGTTACTCAGTACTTGCCTATTCCAGTCTAGCTTCTATTCTCTGCTTGGATTGCTTATTGCAACTGGGAGAAAATAATTACTAAAAATGCACGGTCTAAAACCTGACTTAAGCCATCTGATACCTAGTCCTAACTTGTCCATTTGTCCTTTCAGGAGCCATTCTATATATTCACTGTTTTCTTCAATTTTCCTCATTTCTTTAATCTCTTGACGCTCATAAATTTTTCTTTTTTTTTTTACTTCTAGGGCCTTGAAAAAAAATTTGTATGTAGTAAGGAATCATAAAAAATTATTTAATTCTTTAACTCTCAAGTCTCAGTGTCAATTAGAATCATCTGGGGACTTTTAAAAATACTGACATCAGGATTCTATCTCAGACCAAATAAATTGAACTCTGAGAATGGTGCTCTAATACTGATAGCTTAAAGAAAGTCCCAAGTTTTAATATGCAACAAGAATTGATCCTCTGAACCATTATTATGGGTCTTTTGATTATGGAAAGCATCAGAGTAAGTCAACAAAGTGGCAAAATAGTGTTTAAATACTTGTTACCCAGCTTAGAAAACATCGTGAACCACCACGTGTTCAAGACGAACTAGCATGTTCTTCATAGAAAAATGGTGTTGCATACACAAATAAGAGTTGATCATCAAAGTGTATCTGTAAACCTGCTGAGAAATGCCCTTTCTGTTCCTTCCCCGAGGCTTCAGGAAGCTATGTCTTCCTTGAATAAACCTGTTGAAGGTGGGTAGATTGGCTGGTAGTTTCTCGTAAATGCTGGTATTTGAACTTGGCCTAGGCAAGCACCTCTTGTAATTTACTTTACACTTGGCTGAAAGATGATGATTTTATATCTGGGGTAAGGATGAAGGGAGCTTCTATTTCCCTCTGGGAACCTATGAGGGGTGAGAACATTTACTGCGTATGCTTTATTCTCCTTCCCTTGAAAAGAAATAAAACCACATTGTGCTGTTCAGCCATGCAGAGTCATTCATCCTGTTGTATGATGCTTGGAATAAAAAGTGTTACAAAAAGCGTGATTTGCTTTCGATAACCCAATGATGGTGCATACTTAATAACTGATTTTACTGTAATATTCCTGAATTCAAAAGCATTACTGCTACTTCACATTATCATGCTTTCAGCAAAGAATTAAATCTTTGTCTATTGCGACTCCAGATACTTTAGGCATTTTGTCTAAATTATCAAATGTTAACCAAATATCACAAAGAAATGAAGAACATTATAAAGAGATGATAACTAGTTTAACAATCAATCTAGAGTAAACTTTAAAGAAATTTTTTTTGTAAGGAAAAAAAGTCATCTTGCTTATCCAAGGAAATTTATCAACTTGTATTTTGACTTGTACAGTTCTATATAGCTGAAATGGGATTTTATAGAATTTTTTAACAATATGTGAGTTTTTAGCTTTATAATTTTAGTTTATAACCTAAATATATTAGGTTACATTCTGAATTAAAAATATTGAAGAATTTGAAAATGCCTGAGAAGAGTCACGTGTAAGTAAAATCACAGATAGAATAATTATTCTATTGCTGAAAAAAAACCTTAATATATAAATTTCTTCAAACATCTCAAATAATCAAATATTCTATGATTATTTAATATTTAAAATTAACCAATAAACATTTCTATAAACATTTCTATGTCATTTTATTGGCTAACTGTGTGTACAATGTGCTGAGTATGATGCCTCACAATAGTAGACAACAAGAAAATATTATGGATTGATAAATATTGTTAATATCACCTAATTTTCCCCTTATAACATTCTCAGTGGTAATGCTTATTTTGACCATATTTTTGTATTTTAATTTTTATCTATAGTAAAACAGAGAAATGAAGACTAAAAGAAATTTGTATGTTGATTATTGGGGATTAATTTCTGAATTATACTTTTCATACCTTTTGCTTTCCTTTTCTACCCAGCTGAATTTTTATGAATATAAATTATAAAGTTGTAAAGGAGGTGTATGAGTAAAAAGAGAAACTTCAGTAAAGAGGAAATAAACTAGCAGGGAAAATAGTATTTTAAAAGAGCCTGGAATGATAATCTCTATCTAGTGGAACTATTTTATCTTATGGTGTTTTGATAAGTTAAGAGTAGTTATACAATTCTTAAGAGGAAATTTTGTTTTGTGATTTTTAGTAAGTAATAATTATATACTGAGGTAACACTAGGAATGCTACAATGTGCCAAGCATTTTGGAAATTCTAAAAGAAGAATTGGGACCACTGTCCTGAGCATCACCCCTGGGTGTCATTTACCTCTTACAATCCTGGTTTATAATGGTGTTAGTGCATTTATTAAAGGTGCTTCTTTTCACACTCAAAAGTGACCTAGTTTAGATGATAAATAAGTGTATCATAGGAGTGTGTGTTAGTTGCTCAGTCATGCCCGACTCTTTGCGACCCTATGGACTGCAATCCACCAGGTTCCTCTGTCCATGAGATTTTCCAGGCAAGGATACGAGTGGGTTGCCATTTCCTTCGCCAGGGATTGAACCCGGGTCTCCTGCACTGCAGGCAAATTCTTTACCAACTGAGCCACAAGGGAACCAGGTTGATTTAGGTATCCAAGAACATGTATCCATTTTGGTACACTTAATTCAGGAATTACAAACCTCGTAGGAATCTTCCTCACCTAAGCTTGTTTTATGATATGGGTACGCGGTGTGCTGACTGAAAGAGAGTTTGTCAGGTGATGAAGCTCAGAGCTGGTCCTTGCTCCTCAGAATAGGATGAGACTATTTTCTCACCTGTCTGAAAGTAATATGGATGTATCACTGTGATCCTGAGAACCTGAAGAGAGACCATGTGGCCAAGTGAGGAGGATACAATGGCAAATTCAGTGGAACAAAACTGAGAGCTACAGACAGTGTTCATCTCAGCCAATGCAGAACACAGAAGGAATCAGGCCTTCTGCAACAGACCTGATGGTTGTCTCCTCAAAAGGTCCCTAGAACTTATAGAGAGTGAGTGAAGTAAAAGTTGCTCAGTCATGTCCAACTCTGCAACCCCATGGACTGTAGCCTGCTGGGCTAGACTCTAAATGCAAAGGAGTCAAGCTTCTAACATCTTAAAGAATTGAATGACATTTATTTCCACAATAAGGCTAAATGTGGACTTAAATTTATTCAAGTAATTGAATAGACAAATCTATATTTCTTTCACATTTAAATATGCAAACTAAAGTTGTTTTCCTTCCTTCCTTCTTTCTCTCTTCCTTTCTTCCTGTCTCTTATTTTTGAACCCACAAAATTTTGGAGTATACTGGCTTGTTTTTTAAGTGTTCTTCCCTAAAGTAGTTAAACTTGTGGATTATTGCTTCAGTGTTTAGAAATGTTACCAATACATTAAAAGAAATAAACAGGAGTAATTTTGTAAATCTCTATCCTTCCTACTTTTAATATCAAGGAGCTATAATGACATCACAACACTTTTCAACACTATATTTATATTACAAAGCTAAGACTTTATTCAGCCACAATATACCTGGACTTCTACTATAGGACAAAATCACAACTGATGAACTAGTTAATTAACTCATTTGTACTGAATTTTTAGTCACTATCACGCTCCCAGAAATTTTTAAAGATTTCATGATTAAAAAGTTGTTTGACCTGGCAGAATGGAATTGTAATCATTATGCTTTAGAACACAGAGGACTAGATATATTAATATATTCTTGATGCTTTTCAAAATGACACCACCTAACTTGTTCTCCATTTATATTTAAGCAACTCTGTGAATTAATCAATTTTGAACACAGCCTGACCGTGTGTAGCCAGCAGAACCTTCCTTAATGGACAGCAAGTCAGACTGGCCATGCTTGGTCACATACTGTAAAGAGAAATCACTTTGTGATACTTTGCCTTATCCTCACGTCACAAAATCAGTTCACTTCTTTGTGCCCTTGGGGAATTGATTGCCTAAACACTGTCTCCCTCTGGAGACTGGTTTTGAGTGGACTTTGCCTGTGAGTGGCACTGGTAGAGATCATAATATTGGAAAAGGAGGTTCAGGGTTTTTATTTTCCCCCTCTTTCCCTTGATTAGACCTGCTAGTATCTATGCATAATTATAGTTTTTCTTTCTCTGCTTAGTTTCTATTACACTCCAGCTTCACCCTCCCACTCTCATCACTTCTCATCAGGTGTAGAGAAAGTAATGTTTTTGCTCTGTTATTTGTCCCTAAATGCATCACCTTTCCTTGCAGATTTCATTAATCTGCCACGTTCCTATTAAGAATCTCTTAAGTTACTTTTGCTAAAGCCCCTAAATACGCTATCCTTTTTATGTCAGGGCCTTTGGCTAATCCAGAGATCTGTTTGCATCTGCTGCCAGCCTTAGCAGATTTCCAAAAAACATTATCACTGATTAGTGCTAAAAATGACCTAGAAAAATTCATCTCAATCCAATCAGCACCCTATCATTAGATACCAGGACAGGTTCTGCAGTCATAATATTCTTCTCTCTATATCCCTTTCCTTCTACAATTGCATGCCCTGTGCCTCACAACAAGCTTCCCAGATGGCTCAGTGGTAAAGAACCGCTTGCCAGTTCAGGAGACTCAAGAGACAGTGTTCAATCCCTGGATCAGAAAAATCCCCTGGAGAAGGAAATGGCAACCACTCCAGCATTCTTGCCTGAGAAACCGCAAGGACAGAGGAGCCTGGTGGGCTACATTCCATGGGGTTGGAAAGGGTCAGACATGACTGAGTAACACACCTCAAGACAGAATTACATCTTTGGTTTGACATTCTGCAACATCCATTCCCTTTCTAGTTCCCATATGTCTGTCTTTATATTTTTTTTAAACTACAATTCAGTGGGACAGAGATGTTAGAAAGAAATCAGGTCACTTTGATATTTTTAGGTTTGGTAACTGAAAACCTGAATCAAATAGCCTATGAATTAAGAAATCAACCCAACATCCTGGGTAGGGCTCATTTCAGGGCTGGGTGATTTGTTTGCTCAACAATAACATCTGATACTGAGTCATTATCTGCTTTCTTCTCTGCAGTGCACCCATTCACTAGATACTAACATAACCACTAGATACCTTGTGTTTCTAGAAAGTGAAAGTGAAGTCACTCAGTCGTGTCTCTTTGCGACCCTGTGGACTGTAGCCTGCCAGGCTCCTCTGTCCGTGGGATTCTCCAGGCAAGAATACTGGAGTGGGTTGCCATTTCCTTCTCCAGAGGATCTTCCCAACCCAGGGATCGAACCCGGGTCTCCTGCACTGCAGGCAGATGCTTTATCCTCTGAGCCATCAGGGAAGCCTAAAATGGCAGCAAAAAGCAATATGTGTGAGAGTGAGTGAGTGTCCTTTCCTGTGGTTCACTCTTGGGGGTGGAGGGTGGGAGTGGGGGGGGGGAACCTGAGTAAGTCTTCCTCTCTTTTTAGACTTTGATATGGAATATACATTCTCATTCATGAGATAATCTGAGTTTTAAAAAACATTATCATGACTAACTTGAAAGAATCAGATGAAGTGAGATGGATATAGGAAATTAATCACAGTGGTCTCCTTGGTCATACTATTTGTAATTACCTTAAGCAAACCCTTAAAGTGTATTGCTGATGGCATATTTATACTTCATTTTAAAGTAGAGAAATTAGCTGTACAATTTCAAAAAGTTATATATATATAATGTATGTATTCCTCTTCTCTTCAAGTGATCCATAGAGAAATATACTTTTCTATTAATTCATCCTTTCAATATTTTTGTTTCTAAAATTCCTGCCTAAATGCAGCAAGGTTTGGAGAGTCTATGCTATCTTCTTAGAGTTTAGAATAATAATCTTGTCCTTGGTAATACTATAATTAAATATATATTATTAGGATTATCTAACTGTTGAGAAGAAACTAGAACAAAGTTTTGAAGACCTGTGTTTTGTTTCTCATTTGATATTCCCTCATAATTGACTGTGAGGGCTTTCATGGTTTATTGCACATTTTTTGGCTTTGACCTCATTATATGTAAAGTAAATAAGTGAATTAGAGGTCTGTTTCAAACTTCTGAGATTACCATGTGATGTTACTAAATTGGGGAGAGTGGTTGTTTTCTTTTTAATTCTCTGATCGTGGGAAATATGATTTTTAAATAAAATGTGACTTGTCCATTATTTCCTTGTGCACAGAGAATAAGGACAATAAAGTTATCTTCACAAAGTTTAAAACAAAGATAGTGTATAGTTTTAAAATGTCCAAGGCATCTATAACTGACTTAGAAGATGAAGTCTTCCTACTTATAACATTTCTTGCTAAATTCATTCTAAATAAATGTCAATGAGATTTAAAGCCTATGAAAGTATAAATACTATTCCTACAGTTAAAATAAAAATGAACTATTTCTGTTTCAAATAATTATCAGTTATTTATGTGATTAAGTTACAAAGATAGATAGTTATCATGAAAATTCCCAACAGGCAACAACACCTGAGCAAGTTATTTAAATTTAATACCCAGTGTTTTTAACATAAACCCTCACTCATCACATTAAAGCTGTTAGATTAGGTCTGTTTTTCATCTATAGTTCATGGGAAATCAAAGAAAGAAGGATCTGAAACCATACCTTGGAAATTCCCAGTGGACTTTGAACATCTGTTTTCATATACTTTCATTGTTAATGTATACCTCTGGAACAAATCCGACTAAAGAGCATCTTCAGATATAGGTTCACTTAAAAATAATATAATTAGCTCTCTTCTCTTTATGCAACCCTTTCCCCAACCCAGCAATTTCTGTAGCACTGTTTATACTCATCCCTTTGCTTATATCTTTTCCATAACTCCTTACTAGAAAAATCCCATTTTTAAGCTTCCTTATCTCACTTATAATCAGTCTTGCTGAAGGAGTAGTCCATGTAAAATGTTTGTTTTCATCTCTTCCTATCTTATTCACGCAACCCATTACAATTTTATTTCTATGTCCTTCACTTTATTGGGCTTCCCAGGTGGCACTAGTGGTAAAGAACCTGTCTGCTATTGCTAAGAGACATAGGGTTCTATCCCTGGGTCGGAAAGACCCCCTGGAGANTGAAATCTGGGAGTTGGTGATGGACAGGGAGGCCTGGTGTGCTGTGATTCATGCGGTTGCAAAGAGTTGACATGACTGAGCACTTGAACTGAACTGAACTGATTTCCAATCTAGTCTTATTTCAAAAGTAATAGAAGTCTACGAACAAAGCTAGTGGAGGTGATGGAATTCCAGTTGAGCTTTTTGAAATCCTCAAAGATAATGCTGTAAAAGTGCTTCACTCAATATGCCAGCAAATTTGGAAAACTCAGCAGTGGCCACAGAGCTGGAAAATATCAGTTTGCATTCCAATCCCAAAAAAGGCAATGCCAAAGAATGTTCAAACTACCAACAGTTGCACTCATCTCACATGCTAACAAAATAATGCTCAAAATTCTCTAAGCCAGGATTCAATAGTACATGAACCATGAACATCCAGATGTTCAAGTTGGATTTAGAAAAGGCAGAGGAACCAGAGATCAAATTGCCAACATCCAATGGATCATCAAAACAAGAAAGTTCCAGAAAACATTTACTTCTGCTTTGTTGGCTATGCCAAAGCCTTTGACTACATGAATTACAATAAACTGTGGAACATTCTTCAAGAAATGGGAATACAAGACCACCTGACCTGCCTCCTGAGAAATTTGTGTGCAGGTCAAGAAACAAGAGTTAGAACTGAACATAGAACAACAAACTTGTTCCAGATTGGGAAAGGAGTACATCAAGGCTGTATATTGTCACACTGTTTATTTAACTTATATGCAGAGTACATCGTGCAAAATGCTGGAGTGGATGAAGCACAAGCTGAAATCCAGTTTGCTGGGAGAAATATCAATAATCTCAGATATGCAAATGGAACCACCCTATATCAGAAAGCAAAGAACTAAAGAGCCTCTAGATGAAAGTGAAAGAGGAGGATGAAAAATTTGGCTTAAAAGTCAACATTTAGAAAACTAAAATCATGGCATCTGTTACCATCACTTCATAGCATCTAGATGGGTAAACAATGGAAACAGTGAGAGGCTTTATTTTTTTGGCTCCAAAATCACTGCAGATGGTGACTGCAGCCATGAAATTAAAAGATGCTTGCTTCTTGGAAGAAAAGCTGTGACCAACCTAGGCAGTATATTAAAAAACAAAGACATTACTTCACCAACAAATGTCCATTTAGTCAAAACTGTGGTTTTTCCAGTAGTCATGTGTGGATGTGAGAGTTGGACTATAAAGAAAGCTGAGTGCTGAAGAATTGATGGTTTTGGACTGTGGTGTTGGAGAAAATTTTTGAGAGTTCCTACGACTGCAAGGAGATCAAACCAGTCAATCCTAAAGGAAATAAGTCATGAATATTCATTTGAAGGACTGATGCTGAAGCTGAAACTCCAATCCTTTGGCCACTTGATGCAAAGAACTGACTCATGGGAAAAGACCCTAATGCTGGGAAAGATTGAAGGAGGGAGGAGAAGGGGACGACAGAGGATGAAATGGTTGGATGGCATCACCAACTCAATGGACATGAGTTGGAGTAAGCTCCAGGAGTTGATGGTGGACAGGAAATCCTGGCATGCTGCAGTCCATGGGGTTGCAAAGACTTGAACCTGACTGAGCAACTGAAGTGAACTGAGAAGGCTAATGGATCTCCAAGCTGTAGAATATAATGGTAAAAATTACAGAGGCCCTTATCTTAGGGAGGGCCCTTAGTCCCTCATCTTTCACTGTCTAAAGTCAGGAATGGCTAAGTGACTTTGCTGTTAAGTAGCAGCTTCAGCGATTCGTGCTAATTAGGTCATAAGGACTTTCAACATGAAAGGCCTTGTCCTAATGAGACCTTGCACCTGGGAAATCTTGATGTCTAAGGGAATACTGTGGGAAAGAAAGTATTTCCATAGCCTTTTGTTCAAAATAAATCTTATCTCAGGTACATTAACAGCAAGAATAGATGATGAAAACCTTTCTTTCTTCATATGTCCAGTTCCCATTCATATGTAGCCATCACTCAACAGTTTGTCTCTTTAGGGAAGTAAGCAGCTCCTCCTGTCTGACTGGAATGACGCAAAGTCAGGCTGTGCTCTGTTGGTACATGTTCCAGAGGCTGGAGTGCTGACATTGTTCAGATTTGATCATTTGCACTGACATAAGCACTTTCAATTAGATGTATACTTTTATGCAGAAATAATGGATTTGAAATAAAAGGAGACTTTAATAGACATGCATGCTCTGAATATTGTAGTCCTCCTGCAATTATATTTTTATTATCTTTTTAATATGTATTGCTCTATATCTGTAGTCTAGATTTTCTTTAAAATTAAGTCAAGGGAGGGTTTTTATATTCCTTATTTTCCAGTTTTATATTAGATTTTGTGGTTTTACATACAATTTCATTACAAAACTGAAATTAAAAAAAAAAAAAAGCTCAGAGAGATCCTGCCGAGGTTTTGTATGGAATCAAGAGATGCCTATTTTCACAATAGTTCTCTAAATGTAACTACAATTAAATACAAAAACTCTTTGTTTTTTGTAAATATATGTGTAATAGGAAGATAGATCCACATTGAGATTCAAAAGAGATTTGAGGAGACACCCTGAAAAGATTTCAGAAAAAAATTAACTTATGTTTTAATACATTTCTCCCCCAAATGGACTGACTTTCTTATAAACTCAGAATTGTGAAACCAACTTCTCATAAAGCAGGAAGAGCTATGCTTTTCCTCTTAATTAAAAAATGAATGAGTATAAAAAAAATAGGTTGCTTTACCATGGTTACCTCAACAATACCTTCAGGGAATTGGTACCAGTACAATCATGAATCGGATATTTAATATCTGGTATTGCCAGCCAACATGTCCTGCCTTGGGCAGTATTTAATAACTGTGCCATCAATGCTCAGTTTTACTTTTGCAGTAGGGAGGAAAAATAGTATGAAGATCCTGAATCCTTTAGTATGGCCTTGTTAATTATTCCCATATAGATTCAAAGGAAGAAATACAGACATAGAACTGGTGGATTCTCAGAAGTGTAAAGATGGTGAATGTGATGGGAAAGTGGGCATTTTGCTCCACTGATATGGTAATTAGAAGGGACTCTGGAGGTGGCTAGTAACACCCCATCTAACTTCCTGCGCAGGTCACCTGTGAATGTGCCTCATTTGGCTTGCAGGATTGGGTCTTGACTGTCAGTTTTCTAGTCACCTCTACAATTCAGCTCCATGCATTAAGTATCAGAAGCCCAATGAACTAGGAAATTTTTTTTTCAAATGATGAGGAAATGGGCAGACTGAGGACATAACAATTAGCTGTAAGTGGGATATTTGGGGGGGCTTCCTTGGTGACTCAGACAGTAAAGAATCTGCCTACAATGCAAGAGACCTGGGTTCAGTCCCTGGGCTCTGAAGACCCTCTGGAGGAGAGCATGGCAACCCACTCCAGTATTCTTGCCTGGAGCATCCCCATGGATACAGTCCATGGGCTCGCAAAGAGTTGGATACGACTGAATGACTAAGTGCAGCACAGACCATGATAATTTTTAATTCGATGTATGGCAAACCCAATAGAGTATTGTAAAGTTAAATTTAAAAATAAATAAATAAATAAATAAATAAATAAATAAAAAATAAAGTTTCTTGCTTTTAAATGAGAAGCCTCCAAAAAGTTAAAAGACCTGTTCAACCAGATAGATGATACAGACATTTCAGACCTTTCAAAAAGCAGGAATTTTATCTTCCAGTTTTATATTTCAAATAGGAAACTTTTTAAAATATCAAAATACCCAATAAACCAAAATGGTAACTTCCTAAGGAGAAGACAGAGGCACTTTCTAGCAGATTAGTCACATGATCAAGCACCACACTGCTTTTCTCAAAGCACTGTCTTTCAGAAGTCAGTAAAAGTTACCATGACAAAGATCAAATACACTGTCCTGGTCTGCTCAGGTTACTATAACAAATTACTATAGAATGGGTGGCTTAAACAACAAGCATTTATTTCTCACAGTTCTGAAGGCTGGCAATTCCAAGATCAAGAGGTTCAGGCAGATTCAGTTCCCACTGAGAGCTCTCTTCCTGTTTGCAGATAGACATCTCATTTTTATTTTCACGTGACAGAGAGGGAGGGGTCTAGTTTTTTTTTCTTTTCTTATAAGGACACTGATCTCATCATGGAAGCTTTACTTGCATGACTTAACGACCTCTAAAATGCTCTATCTCTAACTTCTATCATACTGAGGGATTATAGTTTCAACATATGAATTTGGGGGCAAAACAAACACAGTCTATAACAAGTATTTCATTTTATTATGGGTATCAAACATTTGAAAAACTATATGCAAACTTTTTTTCAAATGAAGAACATATTCGATATATACAAAGAATACAAACCAAAACTTTCAGGAATTCTAAAATTCTGTAATGTCTTTCAGTTCAATATAATTTACCTTATTAAATGCAGTAAATAAGTATAACTCAAAACTGTAAACTGTCCATTCTGATCTTAATTTAGAGTTAATGCCCACCAGACTCCAGATGGTGGAAGGCATCTAGTTTCACTCACTGTAAAAACACTGCACATTAATCAACCTTACAGAGATTCATGTTCACACATGGTGGACCTATGGGCTCATCTCCAGTATTCCATCTGTGCATATAAAATCTTCAGAAAACTAGGCTGTGCTGTTTTTTTATAGCACCAAAGAAAGTTATTTATCTCTTAGAATAGATGCTGACCTGATTCAGTATTGTTCTCCCAGAAAAGGAAATGCCTCAACCATTCTTGGGTATATCTTCCAACATGTGTTTTGGCTCTGATGGCAAGCCTGAAGAACTCTTATGAGAGAGAAGAGGCTCAGCAGTTCCTTTATCAACACTCACCTGAAGGTACTTTCCTGTTGAGAGTAATGCACTCACAGAAACCGTGCAAATCATTCGCTCTTAAGTGTGGTGGTGCAACGTGTGTAACTACCTACTTCCAACCCTCAGAGGCATCTCCCCTCTTCTCTTCCCTCCTCCTGTTTGAGCCCCCAAGCTCTTTCCTCTGTATTCACTACTCCCAAAAACGAAAGAGCAGTGAATCTGGCTCATAAGTCAGCCTCCACAAGAGAGAGCTATTGTAGAATCCTCAGACTGTGTACCCACTGGAAACAAACAGGCCAAAAGAAACCTTAGGGTCAGAAATTGAAACCACAAAGAACTCCAGATGTCTTGTAGCATAGGCCATCATGTTATAAACCATAAAAGCAGAGTTCAAACAAGGTTGAGTGTAGCGAAAGGNAGAAAGATGGTAATGATAACCCTGTATGCAAGACAGCAAAAGAGACACAGATGTGTAGAACAGTCTTATGGACTCTGTGGGAGAGGGTGAGGGTGGGATGATTTGGGAGAATGGCATTGAAACATGTATAATATCATGTGTGAAATAAATCACCAGTCCAGGTTCTATGCATGATACAGGAGGCTTGGGGCTGGTGCAGTGGGATGACCCAGAGGGATGGTATGGGGAGGGAGGTGTGAGGGGGCTTCAGGATGGGGAACATGTGTACACCCATGGTGGATTCATATTGATGTATGGCAAAACCAATACAATATTGTAAAGTAATTAGCCTCCAATTAAAATAAATAAATTTATATTGAAAAAAAGAAAAATTCTATATATAAATACAATTTGCTTATGAATGCATTTACATATTGAGTAGGCTTTAACATATTTTTATATTTTGCTTTTTATCTTTTAACATATTCAGTGTGGACATCTGGTCAATATACTTCAAAATGGTGAAAGAGAAACCAATACAGCATTGTAAAACAATTATCCTTCAATTGAAAACAAATTTTTAATGGTGAAAGTGTTAAGTATCAGTCACATTTTAATTGGTTAACATTAATTTGTTATGTTAAATGTCAATTTCTTGATCTTGTAAACAATGTAAAAACAATTACTTGTAAACAATGTAAAATGGAGTGAAGGCTTGGTTTTATCTTAATTAAAATTACGTGAATTAAAAACTAAAATCTTTTATAAGGAACATGTAGTCAGAAGTACATAATGTCTTCTTATTGGGAAATATGTCAGGAAACTCAAATAAGAAAACTGTCTAGCCACAGAAACAACAGAGAATGAGAACGGGCTCCTGTAATGCCTGTTTGTTTAGTTAAATGATGTATGTGAATATGCTCAAGATTTGCAGACAAGGAAAAACGAGGGAAAAAATAGCAAGAAACATACATAGTTTGAGGACTCTGGCATCAGTTTAAAGCACACAGAGTAAAGGAAGCATTTGTTCACATCAGAAGAGGAATTCATCAGATACTGATCAGAGTGTTCTTACTCAGGAGGGAAGCTTTCCCACACTCACATCCTCTGACCTTCAACATGTGGCAAGCAAAACCCCCAAATCTGGGAGGGTTGGTTAGCTTAAACCTTCAGAACCTTGGAAACGGAGCCAAGATAGCTAAAAGCTTGCCCAACTGGGCAGGAACATTTGTTCAGCAGACTTCCTTAGATGATTTCCTGATCTTTGTGGGAATTTTCTTTATTTTTCAGTGTCTGCCTACTGCAGTGTATTTTACCAGATTATCAGAGACTTGACTCTTGCTTGTCATTATTTCTCTGCTAATAAAGGACATTCCTAAAGGATGTCCTCTGACCACTTTATCTATAATTACAGTGCCACCCCCACCACTTTTTATCTCTTGTCCTATTTATTTTTGTATAATGCTTATTGGTATAAGCATTATATTGTTTCTCCTTGTATTTTTTAATTCATTACTGGCTGTTTCTCCCTCTTTAGCAAATCTTCCACAAAAGCAGCAATTTATTCTATCTTGTGATCTAATAAGAAATTTAACATGTTGAAGATGAATAATAAAAAATGTAATGAATAAATAAATCACTACAGAGAGACCTTGGAATTAATGTTTCAGTAACTTTCTGTATCACTGCCCTTATATTTAAGTGAATAATACTATTAAAAGTTAATAAATATAACCAAAATTACATTTATTCTATACCTTACTGAAAAAGAACTGTGAGGTCTATATTATAATTCTAATTTTGAGTGCTGAAAAAACCAAGTTTCAGTTTTCACCCTACCACACTTATCACACTGTGCAGAAATAATTAAGGTTTATAGAAGAATGCTGTAGGACAAGTAGAGAGAAAGAGATCACATCCAGCAAAGGTATTATGTAGCAGGCATCACTAGAGTTGGAGGGAACAAAATGAGATGGGATAAGATTGGAGAGAACATTGGGAGTATTCAAGGAAGAGTAAATAGTCCAGTTTAGTGGAAATAGCATACACATTGAGAAACAGTTACAAGTAAGAATGGAGGCCTAATTGACATCCATATTTGAGGGCCAAATATCAGGTTGACAAGAATAGACCTAGCTATGGAAACACATAGGAGTTCTGCAGACATTCAGATAGTGAAAGGACATAACTCAAACTCTTCTTTAGAAGCATTTAGAAGGTAAACAAAGGCAGCATATGCTTGATGGGTTGGAAAGGAGATGTTTAAAAACAATGACGAGAGGGATTAGAAGTTAAAGGTGTCACGTATTTCCCTTAGCTGTTTAGTCGCTCAGTCGTTTCCAACTCTTCGCGACCCCATGAACTGGAGCCCACCAGGCTGCTCTGTCTGTGGGGATTCTCCAGGCAACAATATTGGAGTGGGGTGCCTTTTCTTTCTTCAAAGAATCTTCCTGATCCAGAGATTGAAGTCAGATCTCCTGCACTGGCAGGCAGGTTTTTTACCACTGAGCCCCCTGGCAAGACCCGTTAGAAAAAATAAAAATAAAAAAAGTAGAATACTATAAAAATACAACAATTTTTAAAAACTACATTGGAAACAGTAAACAAAATATTCAAGAAACATTTATTTTTTATAAAAAAGTACCAACATTCCCCTTAATTATTATGGATTATTATACCAAGAACAAGTCTTGATAACAGGGATTTACATCTAGGCCACCATCCTGGGAAGAATCCTATGTGGCCTCAGGAAAAGTATACTTGACCTAATTTAATTTACTTAGACACCTCGCTTACTCCAGCACCAATTTCTTCTCATCTGTTTCCTGTGTCTGAAATGAGCTACCTTGTACCTTGCGCTCATAGTTAGAGTGTCCAACACAAGCATGTTCACTGAGCCATCCTTTCAGAACCTGGCCATCCTTCATCACAGCTTTCAACCTTAGCTGAGTTCTGGTCCTCCTTCCCATCCCTGAGCTTTTCTATGTCAGTAGCCATGGAGCATGTAGATTCAGATACAGTCACTTCTAAAGGGAACTGGAGGTAAGTTCATTTAGAAGGACTAAGGGAACACAGACTAGCTCATAGAATAGGAATCTGCCTAATTATAGTTTATCAGTACTTACTAACTTTGCTGCTGCTGCTAAGTCGCTTCAGTCGTGTCCACCTCTGTGCGACCCCATAGACGGCAGCCCACCAGGCTCCGCCGTCCCTGGGATTCTCCAGGCAAGAACGCTGGAGTGGGTTGCCATTTCCTTCTCCAATGCATGAAAGTGAAAAGTGAAAGTGAAGCCGCTCAGTCGTGTCCGACTCTTCGCGATCCCATGGATGCAGCCTACCAGGCTCCTCCATCCATGGGATTTTCCAGGCAAGAGTACTGGAGTGGGGTGCCATTGCCTTCTCTGCTTACTAACTTTAGTGGCTATTAAAACTTGAGCGTATCTCAGAATCACCTGGAGGACTTGGAGAGCTTTTCAAAACACCGACTACTAGTGGCCACTCCCATTGTTTCTAATCTTATTCAGTGATGAGACTGATATCTGGGGACCACATTTTGAGAACCATTGCTCTAACAGAAGACCAAACTACATCCTCAAAACTCGCTTTTATTGCTCTCTTGAATTTAGTAGCAGAGAACTCAAAGGTACAAACTGTTTTTCAGTGGCTATGAATGGACAAATTGTTATCCAGAAGTTGTATTGAATAAGAAAGTGTGGTCTTTAGGAAATACACATTTGAAACCTGATGGGCTACAATGAGGGGTCACAAAGCGTTGGACACAACTTAGCCATTGAAGCGTTGAAGCAACTTAGCCATGCAAGCATTATTCATCCACTCAGGGGGTAATAGGATTAATTATTATGTTCTTAAATAACATTTTAACTCTAGTTAATATTTAGAAGTAAAAAATGTAGAAATTCATGAGTTAAACTTGTGATTATAAGTACATATCCAAATGTTTTGTAAGTTAAAAGAAATTATATTTTATGAATGGTAGCAATGAAAATATTGGTTGAGGTGTTATTACCACTTTGTAACTACTGTGAATCTAATATATCATTGGCATTCAAATTGCTTATTTTTATTCATGAACAAAAATGGCTTTATTCACATCAGTCCCAAAGCGATTAGCTTTCACGTTACAAAAGTAAGCACAATCAACTCATCTACTAATCACTCCTTTCTGTTGTGTACAATGGGACAATTGACTCTTCAGACTGATTCTGACAACATTTCTCTCTACATATACAGAAAAAATTGAGAAGAGACGATTATTTATGCAGAGAAGCAATAAGAACGTCTTAAGTTGAAAAGAAAAAAAAAAAATCTTAAAATTTCCAGTACTGGTGTGGCCTTCTCCAGGGGAGACCAACAAGGGGAAATAACTCAGCATTTGTGATTCCACATCTAGGGCGACTTTATGTTAGATGATAGGCACTGGTGTATTTTCAACATTTTAATTAGCAGTTATACTTATTACTCAACTCCCCATGTTTTTCTTCCTGTGACTGTTTTGACAGCGAATCCTTTAAACATTCCTATAGAAACTCAGAAAGTTTTTACTTTGTCTTTAGCAGAGAATTCCACTGCAAAGAAGCAATCAGCAGAAACTTCTTTAATACGGTAAGAAAGAGAGAAGTTCTGTTTTGGTTTTGACTGGTATCAAACAGATGGAAGATCTCTTTCCCTCCTATGAGTTAGTCAGAAGGATAAGTAAGGTATGATCCAAGGCCACAGTTCATTCTTAGACTATCTTTTTCGGGACAATTCTCCTAGTTTAAGTGAATTTCAGGTACATTAGCCTTAACTGAATTCAAATGAAAGTGTAAAAACATATCACAATAAATTAGTTATATATCCATATCCAAAAATATTAACTAAGATCATTTCTTCACACTGTAAAGAAAAATGAAATCAACATGGATTATAGATTTAAATGTAAGAGTTAAAATTATTGCATGCACAGATAAAAGTGTTGAAGAAAATTGTTGAGACTTTGTGTAACATAGAGTTCTTATACACAACACCAAAAGTGAGAGCCACAGAAGACCGAACAACTGATGAACTAGATTTTTTTAAAACTAAAATTGCACTTCAAAAAGCAAAAAATAAAAAGACAAGGTACAGATTGGGATAAAATATTTGCAAATCATCTATAATAGCTCGTATTCAGCATATATAAAGAATTCTTGTAACTCAATAATAAGACAAACTACTAATCTAAAAATGGGCAAAGCTAGGACTTCCTTAGTTTTCCACTGGTTACAACTCTGCACTTCTAATGTGGGGAATGCAGGTTTGATCCCTGGTCAGGAAACCAAGATCCCGCATGCCTCTTGGCATGATCAAAAAATAAATAACTTAAAAAAAAAAAGTTTTTAGTTAAAAAAAAATGGGCAAAGCTTGAATAGAGATTTCACCAGTGAAGATATATTGGAAGTTAACATGCATATGAAAAGTTGCTCAAGCTCATTAGTCACTATGGAAAATGTAAATTAAAATTACAGTCAGACCACTCCATGCACTTAGAATGATCCTAATCAAAAAGACAATATCAAAAGTTAGCAAAGATATGGAAAATCTGGCACACTCATTCATGTTGTGTGACACAAGCATTCAGACCATACATCCACTATTACAAAAGTCAACTTTAGAATATATAATCATACATGTGTTTCTCAAATATTCTTCTTTGACCCACCTCAATTGTATTTTCATACATGTGACTGTTATTACACTTAGATTGAAAACTGTGGCTTTATCCATAACCTAACACACTTAATATGTCCTGATCCAATTGCATAGGACAAACACTCCCTGCATACTTGTCCCCACCATTAAATATTGAAAGGGAACTGACAAGCTAAGTAGTAATGGGTGTCTTGAATGTACAGTTAAAGTAGATAAATGAAAGCAAAGCTGATTAGCTGCCAGTTCATTAGGGAGATAAATATTTCCAGAATAGTTACTGGCAGCACAATAGTCACACATTCCATGTTTGAAATCTTTTAACCAATGTGGTAGTGAAAAAATAGAGGAAAAAATAAGTGCCAGTTATTTGGTCATCCAATTAGTAAACATTCCTTTAAGTCCCTGATTCAACCTCTTCTCATGCTCTCGAAATGAAGAGACTGATTTTCTTGGCTTTAGTTTCAATAACTTCAATTATACTACTCTTTTACTTTAGACTGTCTAATTAGGATATTAAGTATCATCTACTGGCCAAAAAAGTTTTTTCTAAATTGGGTCACTTACCTTCAATTATTACCAGGTGGTCAACATGGTGAATTAACAATGAATTGTGTCAGGTCCTGACTGTATATTATGTTTTTGCAGTTGTATCGATTAGGTTAAGGGCTTCCCTGGTGGCTCAGATGGTAAAGAATCAGCCTGCAATGCAGGAGACCCAGGTTCAATCCCTGAGTTGGGAAGATCCCCTGGATATAATTATAATATAATTATTTTATTATATAATTATAATATTATAATTAATATTAGTATACATATTATGTATATTTGATATGCATATACATATACTCACATGCATGTCTCTCTCTGTATAGATAGATATGGATATAGATATATTTATGCCTTGATATAATTCCTTCTCCTTGAGTATAGATGGCACCTGTGACTTGCATCTGACCAACAAACTAAGGCAAAAGTGATGAAGGTATGTGATTATGCACACATGATTATGTGACTTTGTTATATAAGACTGCAGTACCTGTCAGACTGGAGTCCCTCTGCTGGTGGCTTTGAAGAGGAACACTTCAGCAAGCTACAGGTGGCCTCTGGTAGCCTTGGGTCTCCAGCCAACAACTGGCAAGAAACTGAAATCTTCAGTCTCACAACCAAAAGTAAATGAATTCTGCCAACAACCTGAATGAGCTTGGAAGCAAATCTTTCCTTAGTAGAACCACAGATGAGATCTCAGGCACAATCAAAACTTTGATACCAACTAAGAAATTCTGACCAATGTCTTGCACTGTGGCTTGGGACCAGCAAAGGCATGCCCAGATACTTGACACATGGGAGATTTGTGAGATAATAAATGTGTATAATTTTAAGTAGTTAAATTTGTAGAAATACTGTTGTATAGCAGTCGGTAACTCATGCAAATTTAGTACCTGGAAGCATGATGCTGCTGGAACAAGCTGAACTGAAAATTGTGAGATTTGTTTTGGAACCGGCCACTGGGTGGAAGCTGGAAGAATTTCTGAGGAAAGTAATAGAGAAAGCTTGAATGTCCTCCAGCAGACTATTAGCAGAAATCTGGACTTTAAGACTGCTACTACTGAGAACGGTTCAAATATTTCCTCATCTATGACATCAGGATTAATACATTCAATTACTTTGTCATGAAATTAAAATTAAACATCTGAGACTACTTATTACTAAAGTGTTCTTTTTTCATGGATGACTAAAAATGTTCCTTCTAGTTCACGAATGACTAAAAAGGACAGCTTTCTGCCCTTGGGCAAAGCATACCACAGTGAATTAAAGTTGGGCTCTCATCTATAAATTGAAGCTCTGGTTAACTGAAACAGTGATTTTTCAGACAATTCTGGCAACTGATTCTCTTTATAAATGAAAGTTGAGGCAGAAATGCATTAAGTTTTGAGGAAGCATTTGTCAACCCATATTCCTGCCCTGTTAGCTTCTTTCACACTATCCCATGCCTTCATTGTCCCCAAGGATGCTCCTTGGAAATAGATTAGTAAAATGGAGAAATCTTTAAACTACATGACCCAAAGTCAGGTATAATTTCAACTCAGTCATTCATGTTTAGATTCAGAGGACAAACACACACACACAGTGGATTATTTAATACCTAAGTCGTGGTAATGGAAAAATTATGTTTGCTGTCTCTTTCCAAGTAACTAATTCACCCTCAACCTGGAGCAGCTTGTGGAAACAGTTTATAAAAGTTTGCAAGTGACGTGTGTAAAGAGTACATCAGATCAAATGACAATTCAAAGTAGTTCTGAACCTCAGAGATCAGTCCAGACCTAAATTCTTACCTTAAGAATTTGATCGATAATTCTGGGAAAAATGTATTTTTTTCTAGGTCTAGGACATTCATCTCATCTTCACATTATGTGTCTTAAAGAAATTCTGACAGGTTTATGTGTGACACTAAGGTCACCTGTAAAAGAGGAAGTCTATAATTAAATGCTTTGTCATCAGCTGTTCCCTTCAGGCACTTCGCCCTCAAAATTAATCAAGAATCTCTCTCCAGGGAGCTCTTGCTGCCATAAACTACTAACCTTCTAAATATGGAATTAAATTATTTTTTGTATTACTACCAGATCTACTTTTAAACAATGCTCCTTCTACTTAAGAAGGAAAACCACAGAGCTGGAACCAATATATACTCATATAAGCCTTGCTTCAAAGTTGGTGAACAGGAAAAACCACCTTTGAAACTCTTCATTTTCTCCTACCTGCCCTGTCGCTTAGAGTGATGAGGTTGTGCCTAGGTACCTAACATGGATTCTGTTGATCAGTCCTCACAATTACATTGCATGAAACCATTGTTATAAACATCTTATACAAGAGGAAACTGAATCAGAGAAACAAACCAAGTCATATAGCTTGTACGTGACAGAGCTAAGAATTAGTAAAAAGAGAAATGCATGGAAATAGGAAAAATCTGCTTTGAGAGAGAGACTGAGAGGGTGTACGTGCGTGCGTGTGTGTGTGTGTGTGTGTGTTTCTATTTGCTTGTCTGTGGGTGAGACTGGTGATTTATATAATACCTATGGCTAAGAATTTTACTAGATACAATAGAAGAAACCTATAATGAATGCTCCATTCATTCATTCATTTAATAAGTACATACTTAGAAGTTATATGTCATATTAAATATTGGGGGCTGTTGGGTGAAGATGTTGACTTTATGTAAATTAGACTTCAGCTGGAGAAGCAAAAATATTAAACCAAATGAGTCTTGATATGTGTGACAATTACTGTGGTAACTAAAGTAGAGGATGCCTAGGGAACACAGCTGACTTCCCTGGTGGCTCAGACGGAAAGCGTCTGTCTACAATGTGGGAGACCTGGGTTCGATCTTTGGGTTGGGAAGATCCCCTGGGAAAGAAAATGGCTACCCATTCCAGTATTCTTGCCTGGAGAATTCCATGGACAGAGGAGCCTGGAGGGCTACAGTCCATGGAGTCACAAAGAGTCAGACATGACTGACTAACACCTTCACTTTCAAAATAGTTTGAGTACAATGTATTTGTGGCAATCTCATTGTTTCACACATAACACACACATATGTACACCCACAAATACCTAGCAGCTTTCTATGTTCAACAGTTGACAGGAGCATGCCTTTCATCATAGAAACATTGCTCTATTGAATTCCTAAGTGACTTTAGGTCAGTGCCCTACAGATGTCTCCAAGGTGACCAGAGAGACTCACTGTCAATCTTAAGTTAAAGGATGCTTATTGTGCTGATGTCTACTTCCTCTACCTAGCCCAGAGGAATTGGTTCTGTGGTCAGCATCAGTTAGCACCTCCTGTTCATCAGAGATCAGTGGCCTGTGGCATTCCAGCTGCTTTCTGAAAACACACTCCGAAATGTTCTTCCACACACTCTGTAAAGAGCAGTGAGGACTCTTCCTCCTAAGGCTGTAAGGACACATTGGCATTGCTACCAGGCTTCTATCAGTTCACTGACTCGCACCTTTTGTGGATGTGGGGTCTTAATGTGAGTAACCGCTGGAATCTTCAGGGTGTTTCACACGCATTCAGGAGCCACCCAAGGGAGCCTCGAGCTCCAAATGCTTCTTTGGCCTCTTTCTCCTCAGGGTGACCGCTCCTGACGACAGTTTCCTGGGGATGTTTTCTGGCTCTGGAGACAACTGTCTGCCCTGAAATGTGGAGGAGAACAGTTTTCTCACTTCTGTGTTATTTGTTCCCCAAGAAAACATCCATTTTGATCGAATTATAGTTTTTGCTTCCCACATACAACTCTGTGTCATCAGGTGCTTGGATGGAAAGATGGCTAACCACTATCCTGTTATAACAGTAACATGCTCTCCTTTCGACTTCAGCTCCTCTTCCTGGATCCACATTAGCATTCCGGGTCCTTCCCCCTTGGTGAATCCTCTCAGAGGCTCCACATGTCCACTTGTGTTACTGTGTCTCCTGCACTTTTAGGTCTTCATATCTCAACTCACCTTGGAGTATGGTCCTACTTATTTCCCAAAGTGGTTCCTCAGTTCCCATGTAAACCAATATGCAAGGAGTTGATGAAAAAAAGAGGGATTGTTTGCAGAGAGAGAAAGAAACAAAGTGCATCTTGAGCAAGATGCTTTGAAACGGACGTCTGGACTTATCAGTACATCCCATTCAAATCAGATTTCTGATTATGGTTGAAATTAGTAAGGACATCAGCACCCGGGGTGATAATTCTTTTTACTTGTAAGGGTATCAAAATTCTTCATATGTGCTACAGTGTGCTGTGCTTGGAGAGGGCAATGGCAACCCACTACAGTACTCTTGCCTGGGAAATCCCATGGACGGAGGAGACTGGTAGGCTATAGTCCACGGGATCGTGAAGAGTCAGACACGACTGAGTGACTTCACTTTCACTTTTCACTTTCATGCATTGGAGAAGAAAATAGCAACCCACTCCAGTATTGTTGCCTGGAGAATCCAGGGACGGGAGCCTGGTGGGCTGCCGTCTATGGGGTCGCACAGAGTCGGACACGACTGACGCGACTTAGCAGCAGCAGTGCTGCGCTTGGTCACTCAGTTATGTCCAACTCTTTGTGACCCCACGGACTGTAGCTCGTCAGCCTCCACTGTCCATGGGATTCNGCATTAAGTGTTGAGGAAGCATTTGTCAACCCATATTCCTGCCCTGTTAGCTTCTTTCACACTATCCCATGCCTTCATTGTCCCCAAGGATGCTCCTTGGAAATAGATTAGTAAAATGGAGAAATCTTTAAACTACATGACCCAAAGTCAGGTATAATTTCAACTCAGTCATTCATGTTTAGATTCAGAGGACAAACACACACACACAGTGGATTATTTAATACCTAAGTCGTGGTAATGGAAAAATTATGTTTGCTGTCTCTTTCCAAGTAACTAATTCACCCTCAACCTGGAGCAGCTTGTGGAAACAGTTTATAAAAGTTTGCAAGTGACGTGTGTAAAGAGTACATCAGATCAAATGACAATTCAAAGTAGTTCTGAACCTCAGAGATCAGTCCAGACCTAAATTCTTACCTTAAGAATTTGATCGATAATTCTGGGAAAAATGTATTTTTTTCTAGGTCTAGGACATTCATCTCATCATCACATTATGTGTCTTAAAGAAATTCTGACAGGTTTATGTGTGACACTAAGGTCACCTGTAAAAGAGGAAGTCTATAATTAAATGCTTTGTCATCAGCTGTTCCCTTCAGGCACTTCGCCCTCAAAATTAATCAAGAATCTCTCTCCAGGGAGCTCTTGCTGCCATAAACTACTAACCTTCTAAATATGGAATTAAATTATTTTTTGTATTACTACCAGATCTACTTTTAAACAATGCTCCTTCTACTTAAGAAGGAAAACCACAGAGCTGGAACCAATATATACTCATATAAGCCTTGCTTCAAAGTTGGTGAACAGGAAAAACCACCTTTGAAACTCTTCATTTTCTCCTACCTGCCCTGTCGCTTAGAGTGATGAGGTTGTGCCTAGGTACCTAACATGGATTCTGTTGATCAGTCCTCACAATTACATTGCATGAAACCATTGTTATAAACATCTTATACAAGAGGAAACTGAATCAGAGAAACAAACCAAGTCATATAGCTTGTACGTGACAGAGCTAAGAATTAGTAAAAAGAGAAATGCATGGAAATAGGAAAAATCTGCTTTGAGAGAGAGACTGAGAGGGTGTACGTGCGTGCGTGTGTGTGTGTGTGTGTGTGTTTCTATTTGCTTGTCTGTGGGTGAGACTGGTGATTTATATAATACCTATGGCTAAGAATTTTACTAGATACAATAGAAGAAACCTATAATGAATGCTCCATTCATTCATTCATTTAATAAGTACATACTTAGAAGTTATATGTCATATTAAATATTGGGGGCTGTTGGGTGAAGATGTTGACTTTATGTAAATTAGACTTCAGCTGGAGAAGCAAAAATATTAAACCAAATGAGTCTTGATATGTGTGACAATTACTGTGGTAACTAAAGTAGAGGATGCCTAGGGAACACAGCTGACTTCCCTGGTGGCTCAGACGGAAAGCGTCTGTCTACAATGTGGGAGACCTGGGTTCGATCTTTGGGTTGGGAAGATCCCCTGGGAAAGAAAATGGCTACCCATTCCAGTATTCTTGCCTGGAGAATTCCATGGACAGAGGAGCCTGGAGGGCTACAGTCCATGGAGTCACAAAGAGTCAGACATGACTGACTAACACCTTCACTTTCAAAATAGTTTGAGTACAATGTATTTGTGGCAATCTCATTGTTTCACACATAACACACACATATGTACACCCACAAATACCTAGCAGCTTTCTATGTTCAACAGTTGACAGGAGCATGCCTTTCATCATAGAAACATTGCTCTATTGAATTCCTAAGTGACTTTAGGTCAGTGCCCTACAGATGTCTCCAAGGTGACCAGAGAGACTCACTGTCAATCTTAAGTTAAAGGATGCTTATTGTGCTGATGTCTACTTCCTCTACCTAGCCCAGAGGAATTGGTTCTGTGGTCAGCATCAGTTAGCACCTCCTGTTCATCAGAGATCAGTGGCCTGTGGCATTCCAGCTGCTTTCTGAAAACACACTCCAAAATGTTCTTCCACACACTCTGTAAAGAGCAGTGAGGACTCTTCCTCCTAAGGCTGTAAGGACACATTGGCATTGCTACCAGGCTTCTATCAGTTCACTGACTCGCACCTTTTGTGGATGTGGGGTCTTAATGTGAGTAACCGCTGGAATCTTCAGGGTGTTTCACACGCATTCAGGAGCCACCCAAGGGAGCCTCGAGCTCCAAATGCTTCTTTGGCCTCTTTCTCCTCAGGGTGACCGCTCCTGACGACAGTTTCCTGGGGATGTTTTCTGGCTCTGGAGACAACTGTCTGCCCTGAAATGTGGAGGAGAACAGTTTTCTCACTTCTGTGTTATTTGTTCCCCAAGAAAACATCCATTTTGATCGAATTATAGTTTTTGCTTCCCACATACAACTCTGTGTCATCAGGTGCTTGGATGGAAAGATGGCTAACCACTATCCTGTTATAACAGTAACATGCTCTCCTTTCGACTTCAGCTCCTCTTCCTGGATCCACATTAGCATTCCGGGTCCTTCCCCCTTGGTGAATCCTCTCAGAGGCTCCACATGTCCACTTGTGTTACTGTGTCTCCTGCACTTTTAGGTCTTCATATCTCAACTCACCTTGGAGTATGGTCCTACTTATTTCCCAAAGTGGTTCCTCAGTTCCCATGTAAACCAATATGCAAGGAGTTGATGAAAAAAAGAGGGATTGTTTGCAGAGAGAGAAAGAAACAAAGTGCATCTTGAGCAAGATGCTTTGAAACAGAGGTCTGGACTTATCAGTACATCCCATTCAAATCAGATTTCTGATTATGGTTGAAATTAGTAAGGACATCAGCACCCGGGGTGATAATTCTTTTTACTTGTAAGGGTATCAAAATTCTTCATATGTGCTACAGTGTGCTGTGCTTGGAGAGGGCAATGGCAACCCACTACAGTACTCTTGCCTGGGAAATCCCATGGACGGAGGAGACTGGTAGGCTATAGTCCACGGGATCGTGAAGAGTCAGACACGACTGAGTGACTTCACTTTCACTTTTCACTTTCATGCATTGGAGAAGAAAATAGCAACCCACTCCAGTATTGTTGCCTGGAGAATCCAGGGACGGGAGCCTGGTGGGCTGCCGTCTATGGGGTCGCACAGAGTCGGACACGACTGACGCAACTTAGCAGCAGCAGCAGCAGCAGTGCTGCGCTTGGTCACTCAGTTATGTCCAACTCTTTGTGACCCCACGGACTGTAGCTCGTCAGCCTCCACTGTCCATGGGATTCTCCAGGCAAGAATACTGGAGTGGGTTGCCCTGCCCTCCTCCAGGGGATCTCCCCAACCCAGGATCGAACCCAGGTCTCCTGTATTACGAGTGGATTCTTTACTGTCTGAGCCACCAGGGAAGCCCTATGTGCTACTGAGAAGGGAGATTAATTGTCAACTTGCACAAAGGAGGAGGAGACTCAAGCTGAGAGAGATGACAGGACATGTGGAGGGTTGTTGGATGCAGGCTTATTAAAGCATGATTACCAGAAAAATAGGAACAGGAGAGGAAAAGCAACAGCAACAGGCAGGGGGTTACTGTGGAATCTAAGAAGCCATGGATAGCCTGCCTCCTCACTTCCCAGAGAGGCAAATCAAGGAAACTGCAGGGCCCCACACACCCAGCACCTTCTCATCTCTCTGACCTCAGACACTGTCTCTTCCTTGCTCACTCTACCCCTCCCGTGATGCCTTCCTTGTTCCTCCTCAAACACGTCAGATGTGTTCCTTCCTCAGACCCTTTGCTCGGCATGCCTCCCCCTTATATATTTTTCATGGCCAACTCTCTCATGGCTTTGCTTAGTTGTCATCTTCTCAACAAGTCTTAAACTTGGACACCATTTAAAAAATGGTGGCCAGTCATTCTCCTGGCACCTCGACCCCCTGTACACTACATTTTCCATGATGTTTAACACCATCTAATATGCAGTATAATACCTCATTATTTCTATTGTTTATGTCTAAAGCTCTATAGGAGCTGAGATACTCGGTCCCACTGCCCTCACCTCACTGATACAACCCAAGCATCCAGAACAGAGAACATTGAGGGTCAGTCATGGTCTGGTGAACGAATTAATGAATTTCTGGGGCAGAAGCCAGATATACTTCTATAATCACAGTTAGAGGGCTCTGGTTGCTTGAATGACTGAGTCAAAGCCAGTTTTCCTGAGAGATGACTAGCTGAGATTGCTGGGTTTGGTACAGATGTGATATCTGCTCCTCTCCCAGCAAAAACTGCACAGTTAGATCAACAGGTAAAATTTCCTTGATAGGTTTGCAGAATTTGAAAGTGAAGTGGACAAGTTTTAGGGCAAAGGCAGCTCTAGTCTGTGGGCATCAGACTAGTTTCTTCTTTTTCCAGGGCACATTTCTGGACAGTCTCCTAACTCCCTTTCATGTCAGGGGGGATTATAAGATTAGTTCTCTCCAATGGAGTGGGAGTAGGAGTAGTGTGTGATACCTGCTGGCCTTCTCACTGAGGGAGGGACAGCGGTGTCCTTCTTGGTGGCCTTGCCCTTTATCGCTTAGTTACAATGGAGCCACTGGAATCCCCCACTAGATGGAAGAAACCCATATCCGGCTCCTCAATGCACATGGAAAGATGACGTGAAAAAGAAACAAATGTATCTCTATTGCATTTCTATTCTGGTTTTATGGGATTATTACTCAGTAATGCATCTAATCCACGTAACCTGGTGGAGGTGGCAAGCCTTCAGAGTTTATAGTATATTAGAGTTTATAGGGCCCAAGGCTCCCACATTAAGTGAACTAAAAGTCAAATATATATGAAGTAGGAATTAAGCTCACTTACAGAAAAATAAAATTATATTTCTAAAAATTCTGAGGTTTTGGATTGAATCCACTGCAGCCATTCTCTGGTTCTTCAACACCTTTGTTTAGATAAGTCTGCATCTGTCCCATCTTTCTCTTAATGCTTGTTAAAAAAAAAGAGAGAGAGAGATCAAACATTGGAAATATCAGCTCTGTATAGAGAACTCTTTAATTGATAAACTACATTCTTCCTTAGATCCATAGGTCAAGAAGATCTCCTGGAGATGGGTAAGGCAACCCACTCCTGGAGAATCCTGGACAGAGGAGCCTGGTGGGCTACGGTCCATTGAGTCGCAAAGAATCGGACATAACTGAAGTGATTAGCATACACATTCTTCCTTAAATATGTCATTTATTGGTCCCACCAATAAATGCCACTTCAAGGGAGAACATTTTTAAAGAAGATCAGATATACAGGCTGCCTTTAGAGAAAGAGAAGTTAATTGATTGAGTAGTAATAGGCTCATTGGAAAAGACCCTGATGCTGGGAGGGATTGGGGGCAGGAGGAGACGGGGACGACAGAGGATGAGATGGCTAGATGGCATCACTGACTCGATGGACATGAGTTTGGGTAAACTCCGGAAGTTGGTGATGGACAGGGAGGCCTGGCATACTGCGATTCATGGGGTCGCAAAGAATCGGACATGACTGAGCAACTGAACTGAACTGAACTGAATAAGAGATATTGACATATTCTCGTCAAAGATAACAATTTTAGCCTGAGGTTAGAAACATAAGGTGCAAGACTAACAATACACAGGCTAAATGCAAAAATAAAAAGTAAGTAAATCTTGAAATAAATAAAATTGGGAAGTTAAGATTAGAAGATCCTGGTAAGACACACCTCCTATTGCTATTTGTCTACTCTTCTTGGTACTGTGATGATGTTGTGCGTGTGTTTAGTCGCTTCAGTCGTGTCTGACACTTTGCAACCCCACAGGCTGCAGCCCACCAGGCTCCTCTGCCTAAGGGCTTTTCCAGGCAGGAATTCTGGAGTGGATTGCCATTTCCTCACCCAGGGTATCTTCCCAACCCTGGGGTCGAACCTGCATCTCCTGCATTGCTACAGATTCTTTACTACTGAGCCGCCAGGGAAGCCCGTGATAATGTTGGTTGTCTCTATAGATGAGTGGAATGCCGCACTGCATGTATATTCTACTAAAGCTTGCACTTCAGCCTCAGCTGGCTTATAAAACTGTCTTCTGCAACCCTCTTTGACATTTTTGTTAGTTGATCCTCTAGAGCCAGAGTCAGCAGGCTATAGGCTGAGGGCCAACTCCCATCTACCTGTTTTTGTAAATACAGTTGTTCAGGGCACAGCCACACCCATCTGTTTATGACACTGTGTTCACACTACAACAACACTCTTGAGTAGTTGCACAATACTTAAAATATATACTATCTGTTCTTTTGCAAAAAATTATACCAACCCATCCTCTAGTGCATATTTGTTCATTTCTTGCCACCCCACTCTGTTCAATAATCGTGTTTTGTCTTATCCTCTGAGTTGATTTTAAGCTGCTGGTAGTTAGAGTCTGTGTATCCATAGGTGTGTACTTTTTAAAATATCTTTACACAGAAGAATCATAAATATTTGTTAAGTTGGATGGACATCCATAACAAAGTCTTGCAGTCTTACTTGAGGAAAGCTGTGATCAGATTCTAATATATTTTGGACTCATTAGTTATTTAAACTTTTTTGCAAAGTGCAAGCAATCACTTTTTCGGGTATTTTGTATTCTCTATTTAATTAAGTAGCTTATTTTATCCTTTGATTTTTTTTTTTTAATGGCCATGGCAGTTATAACTAGCTCCCTATAATTCTTATTTTACCTCTCACAGTGTTAGTGTTGGGAAGTGGCCACCCATAGACTTTGCTGTTGGTGTGACCATGTGACAAAGTCTCACCAATAAATGCCACTTCAAGGGAGAACATCTTTAAAGAAGCTTACATGCTGCCTCCACTCCCCATCTTTTCTCTTCTACCACCAAAGTTTGGTGGATCCCACGGCCTAGGGGTATGGCTAAGTCACAGATGGAAAAACTCTGGCCAAGACATTAGCCTTGAATGGTTAGTAAAGCTTGGAGGTTTGTTTCAGGCACTAAGCTAAATCGATAAATGCTGTTTCATAGGCAATAGAGTTTTCTTCATCTTTTCGCAACAATTGACTATCCTTTGAGATATAACATTCATTAACTCATTAACAGGCCAGAACTGTTTTTCTTCAAATGATATCTTGTGTCTCTTGGCTAATTTAAGACTCATAAAATACATATAAGAGAAGTGCATGGGCACTTAAAAAACCCCAATTGTTCACTTCAAGACAATGTCCTGCAGCCCTCAGTACTTTACAAGCTGTCTCTCTCGCTCTACAGGACATGTTCTTATCTATGCATCTCTGTGCGCATGTGCACTAGAGCAGGTCAGCCCTACCTTGCGTCCCCTGTAACAGAACCAGGCCCAGAGTCAGGCAGAACAGCACAGTTGTGCTTTGCGGAGCTCTTTCTTTCCTTAGTTTTCTTTGCCTTGAGTGCATTTGATTAGGCCACAAGCTATGAAAACAAAATGACTAAACACATCTGGTTAAACAAACTTGATTTTTTTATATGATAGGTGCTTTCTAGTTTCAGTCTTTTGGCACTGAATTTTTATTTTTACTAAATTATTCAGACTAAGTCTTTTTTTTTTATTGGCAAAAATTTAATAAGAAACATTCAAATGGCTTTTATCAGCTGCCAAAACTTTTGTTTCAATCAAAGGGGTTGCCTGGTGTGAGAAAGGGATGAATGCGTACACACTCTGGATAGAACGGGAGAATGTGTGTAGATGAATGTGTACACCTTCCTGTGAGAATGGAGAGTGTTTGTAGATGAATGTGTACACATTCTGGCGAGAATGGAGAGTGTGTGTAGATGAAAGTGTACACCCTCTGGTTAGAACAGGAGAGTGAGTATAGATGAATATGTACATGCTCTGGTTAAAATGGAGAGTGAGTGTAGATGAATGTGTACACGCTCTGGTTAAAATGGAGAGTGAGTGTAGATGAATGTGTACACACTCTGGCTAGAATGGAGAGTGTATGTAGATGAATGAGTACACCCTCTGGTTAGAACAGGAGAGTGAGTGTAGATGAATGTGTACACACTTTGGTTAGAATGGAGAGTGTGTGTAGAGTCAGACCCTTCTCCTGCTGTGTTATCTGGTTCCCTCAGAGCCCCCAGAACTTTGTAGGACACTTTCTTAAATTGACTGGAGCAGAGATTTAAATCAAAGTAGTGAAATTTCTATCAGTGATTTGCCTATATTTCTCTGGTTCGGTATCTAGTGTGATACATTAAAAAAGCAAAACAAAACATATAAAAAACACTGGCAAGGCTTTATTAAAAAGAACATGTGTTTAGCTTTGGATATGTCACAAAATACTTAAGTACAATTTACCAGAAAATTCAGACCATTACTCACCTTACCATTGCTTATGAGTGTAATCAAGACATTTCATTTTGAAGTACTTAACATTTTAAAAAGCTATATTTCTAAAAATCCAAATAATTCCTTTTGTCAATGAGGAGAACAGAAGGTTCTGCTGAATGGTAATATGACCCAGGAATAGCATTATACTTTCCACATATTGGTTTGGCACATTCTTTACCTTTGAGTAGAAACAGAAATATTAACGTGCTTGTAGCCCTTTCTGAACTTTCAGTCAAAGTTTATTAAAGTTTCTTTGTCAGTTACATAAAATAGAAATATCTAGTGGAATGTTTTACTTCTTATTGATCTTATCACCATTATCATATCATAAAATATTATCAATTTTATAAAAATATATTAATTGTGTACATGCCTGTAATCATGGCTTCCCAGGTGGCACTCAGTTCAGTTCAGTCACTCAGTCGTGTCCGACTCTTTGCGACCCCATGAATCGCAGCACGCCAGGCCTCCCTGTCCATCACGGCCTCCCTGTCCATCACCGACTCCCGGAGTTCACTCAGACTCACGTCCATCGAGTCAGTGATGCCATCCAGCCATCTCATCCTCGGTCGTCCCCTTCTTCTCCTGCCCTGAATCCCTCCCAGCATCAAAGTCTTTTCCAAAGAGTCAACTCTTCGCATGAGGTGGCCAAAGTACTGGAGTTTCACTAATGGTAAAGAACCCACCTGCCAACGCAGGTGAGGCAAGAAACACAGGTTCGATCCGGGTCGGGAAGATCCCCTGGAGGAAGAAATGGCAACACACTCCAGTGTTCTTCCCTGGAGAATCCCATGAACTGGGGAGCCTGGAGGGCTACAGTTGGTGGGGTCGCAAAGAGTCGGACACGATTAAAACAGCACGCACGCGTGTCTAGTGTCTATAATCATAAAGCAGATCTTAGCAAGCTATCTGGTTATAGTACATATTCAGTTGATGGGCACTTTCGCTGTCCTTATTTATAAAGACTATAAAAAATCAGAACACAATGTGCTCTACCTAAAGGAAACAGCAGTAAGGACCCCTTTTCATAGGAATAGAAATTAAATGGCGAACTACTCTGCCATCTAGTGGACATACTAAGAAATGGAAAAGTGTTTGGTAAAGAGTTGCATTAATTTTCACCAAAATGCTGAATTTTTCTTTAGCAAAGTAGCACCTGCTCTCCTTATTGCTTTTGGAAGATATTATGAGGATTTGTGTGTGCAATGGATAATATAGTTTTCAGAAAGTGTTTTGAAAAAATGGAATTTAGGGATTCCAGGATAAAAGCTAAAAAGTGTACAGTGCCAAATAAATGTTTTCATATAAGGAATATCACGGAGCCAGAGCAAGAAAAAGTGTGTGAGAGAGAAAGAGATAGGAAGGAGAGAGAAACTGATCTCTTTATCGCATTGTTTAAAGAGGGAACAAATAAGAAAGAAGCACTGTTTAGAAAATTTTTGAAGTTTAAAACTGGAAGTCCCCAGGGTTCAAGGAATAATTCTTTAACACATGAAAAGTTTGGCAAAGAGGAAAAAAATGTCTTTTGCAAGAAGTTCCCGTGTCTGGGAAGAGGGAGGAAAAGGCAGATGAAGAACAGCTGCTGAAAATGAGTACAGCGTGTCCGAGGCTTCCTGCAGCGCCACAGCCCGGAGAGAGCACCGCTGCTGAGGGCGGTTTTCCTGTATTTCACCTATAAGTTACAGGTTTGTGGTGGGAGGAAGCCAGGAGGTAAGAGGATAACTAAAGGAGACCTTTCAGTATACTGGATGCTAACCATTTTTATTGCCTTGTTAAAACGAAATAGTACCACCAAAAGGAAGACTGGTAAGTCATCTCTTGTTACATCTTGTGGAGACTCATTCTCTGAAGATGAAGCCTGCAGCCAGTTCAGTCCTCGCAGGGCTTGTCGGTGGGTAGCTTTTGACAGGGCTCTCCTGTCATGAAGAACAAAGAGGTTAAGAGGAAAAAAGGCAGTTGGAGAGTTTAAAACTTTTAGTATAGCCAAGTCGATTGTGCTAATAATTCTCAGCATGTTAGAACAATGTGCAACATATCAGCTGACAAGGGAAGGGACCTTGGTTTGGGATAGGATTCTTGGGCGGCAGTCATAAGCATAGATAGATTAGATCCTGATCCAGTTCATTTGGAATAGTGCCTGTCTTGCACAAGGGGGTGATAATAAATAGGAAATAAAATTGGGACTTCTCTAGCATTTGTGAAAAGCAAAGAACATTTTCTGAGACCTACTAGGTTGGTGTCCTACTGGCAGGAAAAAAGATAACTCTGCCTACCCTAGCTTCTCCTAGTTATCGCCTTTTGAGACGAAAAAGAAAATATTTCATGGAGCAGGCAAGATGGAACAATTTTACACTATCACATGGATTTGGGGCCTGCAAGAGTGAACTGAATTCTTTAGATAGTGGTGGGGACATAGATGTGTAGGGTAGGAACTAGGAAGGCAGGTGGCACTGTGGAGCAAGCCTCAGGGTAGTGGGGCAGTGGGACCCCAGAAAGTTCTGTGTCAACCTCCCATTGTGGTACAGAAATGTGGCCCTGAGGGTTATGTGGATACGGCTTATTGGGTCAGATGTGGACAGCTAAGCAACACTGTGAACCCATCAGGTTCTCTCTTTCAGAAACTTAGAGTTGGGACCACTTCCAACTTGGACCTGAGGCTACAAGACTATAGACTTCCAGCATATTAGCTAGAGAGCTGTGCTTCATCTGTAATTTGCTTGGGCACAAAGCAAAAAAAGTCAGTCTTCAGAGGGATAAAGGGAAACAATGTACAGGAAGAGGGGAGATGAGAACTAGTAAAAGAAATATCTGAAAACTTTAAAATGATTTGTTCTAATTCCTTTTTATGGCCACCCATATATCTGCCCTCAGCTTTCATCACATACCTCTGTATCCTGGTAATAGGGCTTCCCAGGGGCCGCGGTGGTAAAGAATCTGCCTGCCAACGCAGCAGATGAAGGTTTGATCCCTGCGTCGGGAAGATGCCCTGGAGGAGGAAATGGCCACCCACTATAGTATTCTTGCCTGGAAATTCCATGGACAGAGGAGCCCAGCGGGCTATAGCCTATGAGGTTACAAAAAGTCAGACATGACTGAGCACACACACTTCTCCACTTCATCCCTGTTCAACTTAAGAAAGCCTCTGTGAAAATCTGTTAATGCACAAAGGTTCTTAACCATATGGTAATTTTGCCCCTACACTGTCCAAATTTTAGTGATTTGCGTCAGAAAGATGAAATTTGAAAAGGTGGACTTCCCTCAGTCCCTTAGACTCTAGGTAAGTAGAAACTCTAATCTAGGTATGACCTTTTGAGTGCTTCCTCAAAAATTCTGGATCTCCCTCCAGAGCTTGGATCAGTAGGGATGTGCAGTACAGTTCAGAAAGGGGACCCTGGTCCTGGTCTTTTTCTCCCCTTGGAGAACTTTCTAACCCTCTATGTTCCCCAGTTACTCCCAATTGGGGCCATCAGTTGCATAGAGTCCTCCAGTACTAGTGCTTATGAGGTTTTCCTGGGACCCCAAGGGCTGGGTCCTGTCCTGGGAAGGTGGCCCAGCAAGTAGATGCCTGGTGGTGGTTGAGTGACCAAGTCCTGAAGGGAATAGCCTCTTGCTGGGCTTTAAAGCTTCAGTGGAACTATCCATATGAATTGATTTAGATCCTCCTTGTTAAAGGTGAAAAAGTTGAAATGCCCATTTAAAACACCCAAAGAGAGAATTGTGTGCTTTCAGATGAATGAAAGATTTCTACATTGACAGAGAGTGAAAGACAGGGATGAAAAGAAAGGAATGACAAAAGACAGCAAGAGTCCATACTATGGGAGGTCTAGAGAAATTGGATTCTATCTTCAAGGCAAAGGTCAAGCATTGAAAACTGCTAGTAGTTTGTATTATAAACAGTTACTCTGATTGTAGAGTGACTACAGAGGAGAAGTTGGGAAGGTGCTCACAGGTGTGGCCCTGAAGATGAAGAGAAATGGACCGACTATAATGAGGGATGTAGGAGACCCTTCTTTGGAAGGAATGATGCTAAAGCTGAAACTCCAGTACTTTGGCCACCTCATGGGAAGAGTTGACTCATTGGAAAAGACTCTGATGCTGGGAGGGATTGGGGGCAGGAGGAGAAGGGGTCGACCGAGGATGAGATGGCTGGATGGCATCACGGACTCGATGGAGTGAGACTGAGTGAACTCCGAGAGATGGTGATGAACAGGGAGGCCTGGCGTGCTGCAATTCATGGGGTCACAAAGAGTCAGACACGACTGAGCAACTGAACTGAACTGAACTGAGGAGACGGGAGTGATGATAGGCTTGATGAAAGGAAGAGAGGGTTGCCAGGGCAACCTCTGGCTGAGCTGCTAGGTGCACAGCTGCACCACTTCCTAAAGAGCAGTTTTATGAGACAGGCTGGACGTGGAGGTGGGGGCGGCTGGTGGGGAAGAGACTAGAATGAGCGTAGGTGGTGTGCGAGGAGCCTGAGGGGCTTCTCAAAGGGCAATGCACAGTGGAAGCTGGAGGCATGTGACCGAAACGTCCATGATAACATTGTCTCCTCCCCTCGCAAAGTCCTGTTGTTTGGCTGCCATTTCCCATCTGGAGAGCAGAGTGTTGAGCCTGGACACATGCTTTCTCTGGTTAAAAATGGCTTTCCAAAACAGGAGACTAGGAATGCAGAAGTAGCTGATATGCACCAGAGAAAATGTCCATTCACTTTACACGTTGACTTTGCCTCAGCCTGTGCCTCAAAGTGTAATTCAGAAATCTCAGATATGATGGTGCACAGACATTGTACACAAGAGTGTTTTTCTTGGACTGGCAGGAAAAATAATTTTGCCCTTCACAAGCCATGGTCTGCCCTCAATGTTGACACATTCACTTTCCTAACTTGGCTAGGAAAAATGGCTCCTTATCATTATATATGGCAGACATGTTCAAATAATAGAATGTGTCTCTTACCCATAATATATACTTCAGTAGANCTTCCTGCAGCGCCACAGCCCGGAGAGAGCACCGCTGCTGAGGGCGGTTTTCCTGTATTTCACCTATAAGTTACAGGTTTGTGGTGGGAGGAAGCCAGGAGGTAAGAGGATAACTAAAGGAGACCTTTCAGTATACTGGATGCTAACCATTTTTATTGCCTTGTTAAAACGAAATAGTACCACCAAAAGGAAGACTGGTAAGTCATCTCTTGTTACATCTTGTGGAGACTCATTCTCTGAAGATGAAGCCTGCAGCCAGTTCAGTCCTCGCAGGGCTTGTCGGTGGGTAGCTTTTGACAGGGCTCTCCTGTCATGAAGAACAAAGAGGTTAAGAGGAAAAAAGGCAGTTGGAGAGTTTAAAACTTTTAGTATAGCCAAGTCGATTGTGCTAATAATTCTCAGCATGTTAGAACAATGTGCAACATATCAGCTGACAAGGGAAGGGACCTTGGTTTGGGATAGGATTCTTGGGCGGCAGTCATAAGCATAGATAGATTAGATCCTGATCCAGTTCATTTGGAATAGTGCCTGTCTTGCACAAGGGGGTGATAATAAATAGGAAATAAAATTGGGACTTCTCTAGCATTTGTGAAAAGCAAAGAACATTTTCTGAGACCTACTAGGTTGGTGTCCTACTGGCAGGAAAAAAGATAACTCTGCCTACCCTAGCTTCTCCTAGTTATCGCCTTTTGAGACGAAAAAGAAAATATTTCATGGAGCAGGCAAGATGGAACAATTTTACACTATCACATGGATTTGGGGCCTGCAAGAGTGAACTGAATTCTTTAGATAGTGGTGGGGACATAGATGTGTAGGGTAGGAACTAGGAAGGCAGGTGGCACTGTGGAGCAAGCCTCAGGGTAGTGGGGCAGTGGGACCCCAGAAAGTTCTGTGTCAACCTCCCATTGTGGTACAGAAATGTGGCCCTGAGGGTTATGTGGATACGGCTTATTGGGTCAGATGTGGACAGCTAAGCAACACTGTGAACCCATCAGGTTCTCTCTTTCAGAAACTTAGAGTTGGGACCACTTCCAACTTGGACCTGAGGCTACAAGACTATAGACTTCCAGCATATTAGCTAGAGAGCTGTGCTTCATCTGTAATTTGCTTGGGCACAAAGCAAAAAAAGTCAGTCTTCAGAGGGATAAAGGGAAACAATGTACAGGAAGAGGGGAGATGAGAACTAGTAAAAGAAATATCTGAAAACTTTAAAATGATTTGTTCTAATTCCTTTTTATGGCCACCCATATATCTGCCCTCAGCTTTCATCACATACCTCTGTATCCTGGTAATAGGGCTTCCCAGGGGCCGCGGTGGTAAAGAATCTGCCTGCCAACGCAGCAGATGAAGGTTTGATCCCTGCGTCGGGAAGATGCCCTGGAGGAGGAAATGGCCACCCACTATAGTATTCTTGCCTGGAAATTCCATGGACAGAGGAGCCCAGCGGGCTATAGCCTATGAGGTTACAAAAAGTCAGACATGACTGAGCACACACACTTCTCCACTTCATCCCTGTTCAACTTAAGAAAGCCTCTGTGAAAATCTGTTAATGCACAAAGGTTCTTAACCATATGGTAATTTTGCCCCTACACTGTCCAAATTTTAGTGATTTGCGTCAGAAAGATGAAATTTGAAAAGGTGGACTTCCCTCAGTCCCTTAGACTCTAGGTAAGTAGAAACTCTAATCTAGGTATGACCTTTTGAGTGCTTCCTCAAAAATTCTGGATCTCCCTCCAGAGCTTGGATCAGTAGGGATGTGCAGTACAGTTCAGAAAGGGGACCCTGGTCCTGGTCTTTTTCTCCCCTTGGAGAACTTTCTAACCCTCTATGTTCCCCGGTTACTCCCAATTGGGGCCATCAGTTGCATAGAGTCCTCCAGTACTAGTGCTTATGAGGTTTTCCTGGGACCCCAAGGGCTGGGTCCTGTCCTGGGAAGGTGGCCCAGCAAGTAGATGCCTGGTGGTGGTTGAGTGACCAAGTCCTGAAGGGAATAGCCTCTTGCTGGGCTTTAAAGCTTCAGTGGAACTATCCATATGAATTGATTTAGATCCTCCTTGTTAAAGGTGAAAAAGTTGAAATGCCCATTTAAAACACCCAAAGAGAGAATTGTGTGCTTTCAGATGAATGAAAGATTTCTACATTGACAGAGAGTGAAAGACAGGGATGAAAAGAAAGGAATGACAAAAGACAGCAAGAGTCCATACTATGGGAGGTCTAGAGAAATTGGATTCTATCTTCAAGGCAAAGGTCAAGCATTGAAAACTGCTAGTAGTTTGTATTATAAACAGTTACTCTGATTGTAGAGTGACTACAGAGGAGAAGTTGGGAAGGTGCTCACAGGTGTGGCCCTGAAGATGAAGAGAAATGGACCGACTATAATGAGGGATGTAGGAGACCCTTCTTTGGAAGGAATGATGCTAAAGCTGAAACTCCAGTACTTTGGCCACCTCATGGGAAGAGTTGACTCATTGGAAAAGACTCTGATGCTGGGAGGGATTGGGGGCAGGAGGAGAAGGGGTCGACCGAGGATGAGATGGCTGGATGGCATCACGGACTCGATGGAGTGAGACTGAGTGAACTCCGAGAGATGGTGATGAACAGGGAGGCCTGGCGTGCTGCAATTCATGGGGTCACAAAGAGTCAGACACGACTGAGCAACTGAACTGAACTGAACTGAGGAGACGGGAGTGATGATAGGCTTGATGAAAGGAAGAGAGGGTTGCCAGGGCAACCTCTGGCTGAGCTGCTAGGTGCACAGCTGCACCACTTCCTAAAGAGCAGTTTTATGAGACAGGCTGGACGTGGAGGTGGGGGCGGCTGGTGGGGAAGAGACTAGAATGAGCGTAGGTGGTGTGCGAGGAGCCTGAGGGGCTTCTCAAAGGGCAATGCACAGTGGAAGCTGGAGGCATGTGACCGAAACGTCCATGATAACATTGTCTCCTCCCCTCGCAAAGTCCTGTTGTTTGGCTGCCATTTCCCATCTGGAGAGCAGAGTGTTGAGCCTGGACACATGCTTTCTCTGGTTAAAAATGGCTTTCCAAAACAGGAGACTAGGAATGCAGAAGTAGCTGATATGCACCAGAGAAAATGTCCATTCACTTTACACGTTGACTTTGCCTCAGCCTGTGCCTCAAAGTGTAATTCAGAAATCTCAGATATGATGGTGCACAGACATTGTACACAAGAGTGTTTTTCTTGGACTGGCAGGAAAAATAATTTTGCCCTTCACAAGCCATGGTCTGCCCTCAATGTTGACACATTCACTTTCCTAACTTGGCTAGGAAAAATGGCTCCTTATCATTATATATGGCAGACATGTTCAAATAATAGAATGTGTCTCTTACCCATAATATATACTTCAGTAGAGCCAATTAGCTGTTTAAATAACTGCACAAACATACCAATAAAAAATTGATATATTTTTTTAATTTCTTGAAACCTTTACCCATTTTCAGATGTCTTCTCTTAATTTAAACTGAATGTCTAAAGCAGGCAAATCTATGTATTTATTCTTCATTCTGAGAGAAATGTTGGCTTGGGGAAACTTCAGGGAGTGGCTCAGGAAGAATTTCCTTAAAAACTGTATTACTTACCTGATCAAGAAAGATTATTCATTTCTAAGTTTTCCTTCTGATTTTTTGTTAATTAAAATTTTAGAAATTTAAATAACTTTAAATCCACAATGAATCTGAGCAAATATTAGACAGTGTTATAAGCACAGCAGTTGAAGTGGCCTGGAAGGCATATGTTCTGATGATCTCTTCTGTGATGGGGCATATAAGAGGGAACTTTATTTCTGTTTATTTAGTGGTTTTCATACTTTGATACTTTGGAGGTTAAAAATAAAATATTTTTGACCTAAAACCTAATTCTGAGAATTCTAGCTGTAGGTCTCACATCTCCATTGTTTTATCTTGGACTTCGTATGCCTGGGAAAGAATAAAACATGAACTCTTGATGTTTCTGTGGGTCACAGTTTTTCCAATTCAAAATCAAAAAGGAAATAGAGGGAAATGAAACTTTCTAGATTGCAGGGACTTGAGTATTCTCAAGTTTATCACAACAAAACATCGAGCAAAGGATCCCCATTTTTGGATGAGGAAACCGACTCTCAGAAGGGACATTTGTTGAAATTCACACTGCTGAGTGATGGGTGGAAACAGAAAACTGATCCCTTTGCTTCAATATTCATACCATTTCCGCTCTGCTGGAGGATTCCTGATTGGGTTCCCAGAGCCCAGGGACAAGGGGAGACACCTTGGCCACCACGCTGTGGGGAAAGTGTGGAGAAAAAACGCTGCCTGACAAGATGTTGGTTCCCTGTGTTCATTTCAAGCAGAGCAGTTCTGCTTTTAATTTTTTAATTACTGTGTACACTTAAAATTATTACCCAGGAAAATGGTGTCCACTACTTAAAGCTTATTTTGCAAGGTGTTGTACTGTAAAAAATGAACTCTGAAGCTCATGAATGAGAAAACTAGAGAGTCATAAAGAAAAATAGCACCACTTCTGGACATCACAAACTCTCCATAACACTATTTATATTTAAACTTATTTGGGGGCCTTTTTCTCCAGGTATTTATTGACAAGTGATTAATAGGAAATTGTTTTCCTATCTGTGTTTCTATGTTTTTAAGGTCAGTATATGGGACTCTGAAATACTGAAAGAGAGATGTCTGTATATGTCTGAGAGAGAGCTAATAGAAAAAGACTACTCTGGAGTGTGGGCATCCCTGGTGGCTCAGCAATAAAGAATCCGCCTGCAGTGCAGGAGATCTGGGTTCGATCCCTGGGTCAAGAAGATCCCCTGGAGTAGGAAATGGAAACTCACTTCAGTATTCTTGCCTGGAGAATCCCAGGGACAGAGGAGCCTAGTGGGCTACAGTCCGTGGGGTCACAAGTGTCAGACAGGACTAAACCACCTCCACCATTGTGGAGTGTAGAGGAAATGGAGCCATTTTACAGGAAAAAAAAAAAAAAAATCAGAAAATTGTAGGTTAACTAACCTTGGTTCAGAGACCAGGGAATGCATTGGAGGTAAAGATTCTGATTGAAAGCAATTCTCAGTGGATGTCTGGCTGGAATTCCTGGCTTTAATGTAACTTTTAATTTTTAATCAGCTTTATTGAGGTATATTTTACTTGAGGCTATGTAATCCTGACTTCTAAAAAAACTGCTTCTTTTATATCCGCTGCAGTGGAACATGGCCCAAATTATTTCTTGAGACAAAGACGATCACTGCTCTTTTGATGGGTGTTCGAAAGTGCGGTCACCTGGGATACTCAGGCCCCACCTACAGACCCACAGACTGGAAACTGGGTAGGGCCCAGCAGCCTGTGTTTTCCTGAGCTCCCAGGTACTTTAATTCACAATAGAGTTTGAGAATCTCTGTACGGGAGCTGACCTTTGACCCGGCATAGCCAATCTGGAGACTGGCCAGAGGAGGGTTGGCATTGCTGAACTTGTTCTAGACGTAGTGCTATGAACAAAGCTAGAGCTTCCTGAATTGGTATGAGAAACCTGGAAGATATCAACCAGCTGTTAGCAGAAAAAAGCAGAGGGAACACTTAAATAAAAGAGATCAAGAGTCAAGAGTCATGCCATAGCTCACTTCTAAAAGTTCTGTTGATGAGAGGGTGAGGTTCCACACATATTCTTACAATAAGCTTCCATTATGTGAAGTATCTCATGACCAAAGGAGCTTAAACCATCTTGTCCTCAGCAATTCAGAGTTTACATAGAAGGGAGAGAATCATATAAATTAGTAATTATTTGAGCCAAAAATTTGGAGAGGGGGACAAAGAAACAGTCTTAATTTTGAGAAAATGAAGACTCAAAGAAAAGAATTTTTTCATATTGAGAAGATAATGGTAATGTGCACAGAGAGATCAGACCAGGCTCTCCAAAGAAAACTCTCATTCAGACACACAAATGTCTTCTGCAGAGCAGGTAACCGGAAGTTACATGTCTTCATAATGACATAGACTAATAAACAGTATATGTCGTGCACTTAAGTATGTAGGATGCTGTTCTATGTGTCTGTGTGTGACTATCTGTGTGTGTGTGTGTGTGTGCTAAGTCACCACAGTTGTGTCCAACTTTTTGTGATCCTCTGGACTACAGCCCGCCAGGCTGCTCTTCCATAGGATTCTCCAGGCGAGGACACTGGAGTGGTCGCTGTGCCCTCCTACAGGGGATCTTACTGAGCTAGGGATTGAGCTGGTGACTCATGTCTCCTGCATTGGCTGGCTGGTTCTGTACCACTAGCGCCACCTGGGAAGCCCAAGTGGCATATATGTGTATATATGGTATCTGAATTCACTTAAATCATGTAATAACCTGACCATGTTTATACTGTTACTGTATTTGTTTTATAGATAATAACATTAAGGTAGGGGAAAATTAATTACCTTGCTCAAGGACATACACGTCATCTGTTATGAAGTAGGGATTTGCACCCCGGCAACTTGGCACCAGAGCTTGTGCTATCAACTACAATGTCACATTGCTTCTTGATGAAAGTTATTAAAATTAATCCTCTATGTTTGAGATTCTATAAATTGCTTATTTGTCTCTATGGCAACCATATGCAGATCCCTGTGCTTCTAGACTCTCATTTGAAATCACCACTAACCTAAAGAGCCACATGGCTCCTGCCTGTCCCACTAAACATGTGCATGTGATTATATTTTATATGTGACTCCTAACCTCTTCATCAGACCAATGTCCCATATTGAGAACTCTTCTTTTACTTCATATAGGAATTATTTACATCTGATTTCCTAATTGTAAGAGGGAGGAAGGGAAGAAGGTAGGTACTGTCCTCCTCTTTCTAGATGATGAATGTATTCCAAAGTTTTGTAATGGAATAGTGTGGAACCAGGACTTCCCCAATGGCTCAGCGGTAAAGAATCCGCACGCAATGCAGCAGACAAAGGTTCAATCCCCGAGTTGGGAAGATCCTCTAGAGGAGAAAATGGCAGCCCACTCCAATATTCTTGCCTGGAGAATCCCATGGACAAAAGAGCCTGGTGGGCTTTCATCCCTGTGGTCACAAAGAGTAAGACAGAACTGAGCAACTGAGCATGTGTGTGAAACATAAGAGGTTTTCCTAAAGGAGAGGGAAGTTCCTCACCTCCATGACAGCATACTCCTGAATAGATTCTGAGAAGGGGATGCCCCTCCTAAGCTATTGGTCATCAGTGCTTTCATGTATTTTTTAATACAGGCTAGTTCAGTGGATATATATATACACATAATATATTTATTAAATATCTAGTATATAATGATTTTGTATTAACTCTAAATGAAAAGGGTGCAGTGTTACATAGGAACTCAACAGTAGAGCAGAGGCTAGGGACTGAGTCTTTAATTTTTTTTTTTTTTACTGCAATCTTCACTGATCATCCGTGATATGCCAGGAACTATACCTATACAGGGGGCTTCCCAGGCAGCGCTAGTGGTAAAGAATCTGCCTGCCAGTGCAGGGGACATGAGAGACCTGGGTTCTATCTCTGGGGGGAAGAACCCCTGGAGGAGGACATGACAGCCCACCACAGTATTCTTGCCTGGAGAATCTCACTGACAAAGGAGCCTGGCGGGCTACAGTCCATAGGGTCACAAAGAGTTGGACAGGATCGAAGTGACTTAGTCAGCAAGCACACATATACATGTACTGTGCACCTTAGGCCACAGCAGGATCTCCAGTGCTCTGGGAGGGTAGACTGCTGAACCCTCTGCCTACTCAGAGTCTCATTGCAAGAGTTGGATGGCTCTGGGAAGCCCTAGTAGGCTGTGGACCCCAACCCAGCTCTGGAAGGGCTGAGAAATGCCCCTGTCAGGTTTGACCTGGCCTCCAACCTTGGTTGTCCTCGAATGTTCTTCCCATCAATACCTCCCTTTAGTGTGAGCTAAAAGGCTCTGTTCTAGTTATAATTACAAATGCTGTGAAAACCATATGTGTGTATCCTTACACATATGTAAGTGGGTTGGTGAATTAATGGAAGGGATGTCAAAGAGAGAAGTGAAAGTACAGATAGAAGGAATCAAGGACAAGTATCTGACTCCCAGCTCAAGATATGCTTCTCAAAAATTTTGTATTTAGAAGCCCTCCCTAGCATGTCGAGCAACCCACATTTTCCTCAGGGTCTGACCTAGTGGCAGTGGAACATGCTCTCTCAACAGGCTGCTCAGTCTGAACCAAAGTATCTTTTTATCAGGTGAGCAAAATGGGTGATCATTTCAGAATTCCTAATTGGCATGCAGCAAGTGCCTAATTAATCTCAATGTGAACCACATGTGGTTATAACTTTCAAGTAAAAAAATAAGATACTCTGGCGAAGAAATTAGATGTCTTAAGGAGCAACCATTTGCACATAAAAGGCTGTAGAGACATTAAAACCCTGATCGTGAGCTCATTGCTTTGTATAATTTATATTATGGAATCATTAGATTCATTTCCTTGAACATAATATTATATATTATACAGATTGTTTAATGGACTCCCTTTTTAGAAAATGTTATCATATACAGCTCTCCATTTCCTTACCATTAAAAAAAGATCCCATTTTCTTTCCATTTAGCATAAATCAAATCAAAATATGATATTAAGTATTTAATACTATGGTAGTAAGATGTAATTACAATAATGATGAAGACTACAACCCTACTGAATACTAGTATTACAGTGTATAAAAAGTTATATGTTATTTATTATTAATAAAATAATTTAAATAAAAATAATAATGTCATGAACAAAAAGCTAAGTAAAACTATAATAGCAACTGGGAGAAAGCCACTAGGTGGAGCCCATGGTTTCTATGATTTAGGGTAAATGTCCTCAACCAATCTGGTGATAAATGTTTTCTAGCTGTTGAATCACACTGTTGTTAGGGACCATCATTAGGCTGATATACTGGATAGTCTTTTAGCTACTGCAATTAGGAAATGGGCAATTTGAAGATGGTCAATCCACTTTTCTTTCTGAACAAGTACATAAAAGAATGTGCTATCAGTCCATTTCTGGAAATTAGAAGTAATTTAAACTGATTTTCTGGGAAAGAATAATCAATAAGTGGATTATATTATAGCAAAGAAAGTTGCGATGGGGAATATTTATGAAAAGGCAGTTTTCTCATATTAGTGAGCATCAAATGTCCACTTGTAAAAATTTTGCAAGAAAAGTATAGTAAGAACACACTTTAAAATGTATTAGTTACAGGGCAGAAAAGAGAAACACATTTAAAAAGATTATTTAGATTAGCTTCAACAAGCAATTACAATCTGTTAAGTGGATTCCAGGAAAAAATTTATATGCAGTACAGTTATACTCTAGTAGCTATTCTAAAATAATAAGTGAATAACTTTCTATACTGATGAAACAGATAAGCCTTTTAAGAAAGATTTTAGATTACTGCCTTCACAGTCATTCTTTTTATGTTGAATTTATTTTTTTTAATGTTTAAAAGCTTTATTAAGGAATAATTAACATAAATATACTGTGTAAACTCAAATTTTAGAATTCAATAAGTTTTCACACACACACACAGGAAAGCATCATGTCAAAAAATTGTGAACGTACTTCCCTCCCTTAAAAGTTTCCTCGTCTCCTTCCCTCCCTTCTCTCCTGTCCATACCCCCATCCCAGCCCATGACCAATAATCTGTTTCCTGCCACCATAACTTAGTTTTCATTTTTGTATGGATTCATCCAGTATGAACAGGTTTTTTTTTCTTTTTTTGCAGGTAGCCGACTTCTTCCATTCAAAATAATTATTTTGAGATTCATCCACATTGTTGAATGTGGCAGTAGCTCATTCATTTCTATTGCTGAGTAGTATTTTCAAGTTTGGGTATACCACACTATGTTTATTTATTCATTTGTTGATGGACACTTTTTCTTCCCAGTTTGGAGTTATTACAAATAAAACTTCTACAACCACTCATGCATGAATTTGGTACAAACAAATATTTCCTTTTCTCTTTGTTGTGTGAACAGAAGGCATCTGTTTAACTCTATATGACACTGAAGCTGTTTTCCAAATTGTTTGTGTCATTTTTCTTCTTTCATGTATAATAAAGTAGATAGAGATTTCCATTTTCATGGACATTAATAAAATCAATGAATATCATGAGTTACTTAAGTTAGGAGTAAAAGAACACTCTTGCCTTTCTTTCTTTTTAATACTACACTGTCTTCTACCATGGTATTGAATTTGTCTCCTGTATACTGTGGAGGGGCAGAAATAAATTTATCATCACTACCTTTAAAATACTCGAGTATGATAAATAACTTAAACATCCCTGGGCAATTTATGGGAAAAAGAAAACAATAATTAGGATTTTTATTTCTCCAAAATGCAAACATGATTAAATACCCTAGAACTGTTTCTAGAATACCCTAGAAGTTGTGTGCTTCATAATTTTGTTGCTTTAGTTTGTAATGAATACATCTCAAAAAAATTAGATCAGTTTCTGTTTTAATGTTGTAAATTCAGGCCATGTGTTTTTATTCCTAATTGAAAAAAATTCAATCACTGTATTTCCAGCAGAAAAATTTCTCATAAAAATTTTCCAGATATTAACTTCTCCAACAGCATCTTGTCATATTTGTAGCATGTCATGGTCTTTATTCAAATAAGTTACGCTGGTCACAGTTTAAATTGTACTTTGTTGCATTTTTGAAAAAAAAATAACCTTATGCTTTTAAATTAATGAAAATGCGCTGTAAAAAAGAAGGTTCAGTTAAATATTTTGAAAATATTCCATTTTTACCAGCTCTGTGGCCTTATATAAACTACTTCTATGTTGGCATCTGTGAAATGAAAATAATACTTCTGTACACACTTTTGGAGAATTAAGGAAATTAAAACATATAAAGTACTTGAAAAGTGCTGGTCATATAGTAATTACTCAATATTAGTTTTTATTATTTCTAAAGGTCTCTCTCTCTCTTTCTCTCTCTCTCTCTCTCTCTATATATATATATATATAGGCTTCCCAGGTGGTACTAGTGGTAAAGAACCTGCCTGCCAATGCAGGAGATGTAAGAGATATGGGTTCAATTCCCGGAGCAGGAAGATCGCCCAAAGTAAGAAATGGCAACCCACTCCAGTATTCTTGCCTGGAGAATCCCATGGACAGAGGAGCCTGGCGGGCTATGGTCCATAGAGTCACAAAGAGTTAGACTCAACTAAAGTGACTTAGCACACACACACACATATGTATATGATAGTGATAAGTTAAGTTGCTCAGTTGTGTCCGACTCTTTGCAACTCCATGGACTGTAGCCCACCAGGCTCCTCCATCCATGGTATTCTCCAGGCAAGAATCCGGCAGTGGGTTGCCATTTCCTTCTCCAGGTTATCTTCCCAACCAAGGGATCAAACCCATGTCTCCTGCATTAGAGGCAGACACTTTAACCTCTGAGCCATACATAAGTCTTTATTGAGAAGAATAAAAATATGTGTAAAGAAATGTGTTCAGAAACTCTTTCTTGCATTCTTATCTGTGGATGTCTGTCAAGACTATCCCTGTACTACCCTTAAAATATTTGAGTTTAGAACTTTTATACATTTCTAGATTCTCAATGACTAGAACTATTAGATTCTCAAAGAACTTGAGTGATTTCTTTGTTGGTTTCTTAAATATATTTCCTGACCCACTATGATGAGTTTGTTGAGTGTTAATCCTTTGAAATATGAAGATTACATCTGTTAAAATGAGCTACATTTAATCTATTTAAATTAGAATGTATTTAAATGTGTGAGTATGTATCACTTTGGTTACAAAAGTAAGAAACCATTACTTCTTTCAAAGACAGAACAAGGCCATGCATAATAATTTTTTTCAGTTTCAAACCTTTGGATTAATAGATAAAATATTTAAGTACCAAGAGTTAAATAAATGAAAGAAAATATTCAAAACAAAAGAGAAGTTTCTGTGACCCAGCAGCAAACAGGAATTGTAAGAGGGTTGTGTAGGCAGGAAACCCCTGGTGGGGAGGTGGGACTGAATCTCTGTGGCCACAGAAAGCTAATTCTATATAAGGGCAGAGGGCTAAGACTCCAGGCTCAGTGAGGGGCAGTGAGGGGACCATCATCTGGTGAGGCGCCACAGCCTAACTCCTCTTATCTAAGCTCACGGGCCATCAGCATCTCAAGTCTTGGTTGCAGTATATGGCATCTAGTTCCCTGACCAGGGATCAAACCTGGGACACCTGCATTGGGAGCTCAGAGTGTTAGCCACTGGACCACCAGAGAAGTCCTCAAGTTTGCAATTTTTAAAACATAAAATAATCCGGTATTACTGTATCATTTTTGCAACTGTAATTGGATTCTGTTTTAAGATAATGTCAAAACAAGGTGAACATTCTTATGAAGACCTCTTCATATTGTGAGAAATACAGCCTAGTGTGACGGCAAAGAGCACAGACTGGGGAATTAGATTGTCCAGGATCGAATCTTAGCTCTGCCACTTCTAGTGTGTGATTCTAGGCCTCAGTTTCAACCTTTTTAATATATAACTAATAGCAATGCCTACAGCATAGAGTTGTGTGAGTATAAAATAAGTATTCACTGAGAAGTCAGCCCCTAGCAAAAACTATGTAAAGTTTGTTATTACTGAAAAAGTTTGTCCATCCTCTATATATGAAGCATCCAAATAGGTCAAGCTTTTGAGAAAGTGGCTATAACATGAAATGCTTATTTGCCAACTCTTATATTCAATTTTATATGTATTATCTTTTTTTCTTAGACTTCAATTCTGATTTTTAAACATCTAAGTGAATGATGACCCTGGATTGAAGTCTCAGCAAAAATAGACATCACCTTTCCACGTCAGGTAAGAAAGTTGATGCACAGCTTTACCTTTGGAAGGTACATCTCTTTTTGATGGAATTCATTAGCTCCAGCAAATTGTGAGAATGAGAGTTCAAGTCCCTAAGTGGGCTCTGTTCTCCTTCCACTTGCTGTGCCTGCATTCTGTATGCTCTTCTAGGTGGCACCCTCCTTCACCTGCTCCCTCACTCTGCAGATCTAGACATTTTCCTTGTTGCTTCCTTCTTCCTCACTCACCCCCACTCGACTCCAACCACCCATTCTAAACTCTGCCCATTTTATTTTGAACACTTTTCAACCTTGGACCCCCCCCTTTTTTTTTCCATAGTATCACTGTCCTTGTAGAGTTTCTCATCATTCCTCAAATGGCCAGTGCCCCCAGCCACCCAGGCTCCCTGCCAGCTGCCTTGACCCCCAAATCCATCTGCCTCCCAGCTGCTAGAGAGATCTCTGCAAACAAAAGCGTGTCAGAGGCTCTGTGTGGCTGCTCTGGGATAAAGTTTCCTGTCTCTGTTGGAGCATCCAGCCTCCTTTTCCAGCTTCTCATGTGCTGCTCTCACATCTACAGGAAATGAAAGTTACCCACACTCTTGGTTGTTTTTTTCTCATGTATGTGCCTTTTCTCATTCTGTCAGTCTGCCTGGAATGCCCTCATCCCTCCTTCCACTCCCACCAGGGTCATCCTGTCACCACAATGCCTAACTGACTACTGTGGCTCTTTGAAGATTTATTTCCTGCAGTGACTTCTATAAGAAAAGAAAAGAAAAGAAAAAAAAAAAATATATATATATAAGCCTTCCCTGAAGTTCCAGGGCATATTTAGGTGCTGGTGCTCTAGGCTCCCAGAGTACTTGGTGTTTGTGTTTTGCTCTTGTGAATAATTTTTTTTTCTTGCAAAATGACTTCCAGACTAAATAATTCTCAATTTTTTCCAAGGATTGCATTTGATTATTAGAATACAATGTGCTAGACTTTGAGGTTTAATTGTAAAACACAATCCATTATTAGCGTTTAAATAAAAGCCTTTAATATACGTAAATGAGAGTTCAAAGTATATAAAGAATTTACATATTGCCACCATTTCTATATATTTTAAATAAAAGAAAATATATGGTGTTAATAGTAACATGACATTATGATGCTACTATTTGTGTAGGGGTGTGTGTGTGTGTGTGTGTGTGTGTGTGTGTGTCTAGAGTGGGGAGTAATGAGGAGCTCCAACAAATTGTAAGAGTAAAATTTCTGAAACAGTTTTTGGCTTTGTTCCCCTTTTCCACCAGTCTTTCCTCTATCAGCAGCTGCAGAGAGGTTTAAGCAGAACTTCTTGGTCCAGTGACCATTCAGATGCATTACATCACAAAATAGTAAAAACCAATCTGCCACATGTTTGGAGGGTTTTATAATGTCTTATGAAAGGCTTGGGAAAATTTGATTTTGTGTGTCATATGGCAAGAAGATATAATAAATATACAATTAAGTATGCTTTGTTATTTAATATTGGTTCAAATAGAGAAGTTCTAGAATAGCTTCCATTTTTGCTTCAGTCTCTGTTCAGCATTTATGTCTTTTGTTGAGAGCAGCAACTCAGGGATATGTGTTTTCATTTTCTCAGTGCATTTTGTGCTTGCACATAGTAGGTACTCAATTTGATTATTGAGTAAACAAGTCAAAAAATTAAATAAATGCATGAGTGATTTAGTAATTCAATCAATCTCTGATACTTGTTTAATAAGAAATTAAATCACCAAATGCTATCCTATTAGTATTCATGCCAGACAACAAACTAAATAAAGAAATTTCAAAAATATATTCAATATTATCCCATTGTATTTGTTGAAAGTTCTTGAACTTGGTCATCATCCCTGAGAAATGAAAAGAGTTGGTTCTGAATTCAATTCAAATTTTGAAGTGTTGAAATTGACCCCAGATAATATAAAATTATGATTTGGTTTTATCTTTGCTCCTCAGTTACCTAAGTTGCAGGTTGGGTGAATAAAGTATGCACAACTGCATACATTTTATACTTAATGTCTAAAGCCCTAAATTTGTCACCCTCATCCTTTAATGTTCTTTAACCCAAAAAACTATCATTATTTTCATGCTTTGAGTAAAAGGGGAAAGAAACTATTTAAATATCAATTATTCTTTTTTAAAAAGTCATTCTTTGCCTAAATGAAAACTATTATGAGTGGATGGAATAACCTGGGGGAATTTTAGAGTTTCTAAATTCATATCAGATATAAGGTACACGCAATCAAAACTTATGTGCCAAATCCAAACTACAAATGGCTCATTTCAACATAATTTGGATTATAATTTCAATTGACCATTGCTTAAGTTTTTAAAAAATAAATGGAATATTGTTCATCTTGTGATACTTTTTCTTTGTGTGTAACAGTTATTAACTCAGGAACTTGAGATTGTTTTAAAAAAAATTGCAAATGTTTAACAAGATACATATTTTTCCTATTGACTATTAAATGATCACTTTTGATCCCCACCCCCTCACCCCCACCACATAATCAATTTGCTTATATGGTTGGAATATATAATGATTTTACTAAAAGCAGCCGAAGATCTATGGATGTTCTTGCTTCTCAAGGTATTAATAGAAATTATATGCCCTCGTAAAAATTCTAGCATTTTTTTTTTAAGTTTTGTTAAGGAAAGAAATTATATTACTGGTTATACTGAGAAACTTACTCATAATTTCCTTCTTTGAGAGATTGGAGAGTTTATTTGAGTCAACATAGTAATTGAATAGCAAGAATGTTTCTCTTCTCACCAGGCGTATAACTAGGAATGACTGGCTATTTGGATATTTATTTATAATTTGGAAGAAAATCTTATCAATACTTTAAGTAATTCACATAAATTACTGAAGATCAAAAAATAAAACAAAACCAACAAGCCCTTTTACTCTTCTAAAAATTTTAATGCACCCAAGGAAATTACAAAATTTGCTTCAAAGCATGTCATCATATCCTAGATTTAGGTTACAGTTGTATTAAATGATTATCTTGAGAGTCTGAGATTTCATGAGCAATATATCTGGAAAACCCCAAGAAAGTACATTCAGTCAGTATAGGCATATATAGGGTGGTTCTAGCTATTTCACATTCCTAATTTAAAAATTCTAACACATTTAAATACCATTTGTGTGTGAATTCAAACATTGCCTCATCACAATAACAAAAATTCTTCAAATAGTAGCCGAAATAAATACACTCAGAAAGACCTACTAGAGCTGGTGTTTCCTGTCCACATTCTCATTCCTTTTATCTCTCTGCTCTGCTATCCTTGTGTGTTCATTTGTCCTTTTTGCACAAAGGGCTTCAGGCTTCCATCTCTCTCATTCTCTACTACTGAATACATTTGGTTGCCCTGAACCATGCTCAGTTCTTTGGTCAAGGTAGGTTTATCTTCAGACCTTTGCCCTGAGATTTTTTTTTCCCCCTTTTCCTTTCTCTTCATGTCTGACTAACTTCTACTGATTCTTCAGACCTCAGCTGAGACGGTGCCCACTTCCAGGAAGTCTTTCCTGATTACCAAATTCTAGTTTCAATTCCTTCCTAATTCTTCAATTCCCTTCTAATTCTTCATCTTTGAAGGCACTGTATTTCCATTGCCATATATCTTGGCTAAACTACTTGTTCTGTGAAGACAGAGACTTTGCTAATCTTGTTCACTGCTTTGTCCCCATGCTTAACTTGATAGTAGAAGATATTTAGGAATTTAATTAAATATATTCTTATTTTGTAGCATTTAGAATAAAACTCTAAATATGGATGCAATAAGTCTAAACTTTTAGTAACTTTGATATACTCATTCATTCATTTTTCATTTCATAAATAGGCATTGTGTCTCTATCATGTGACAAGAAGTCTGTTTAGCAGTGGGGTTCATGGACTGTGCATTAAGAAAATAACTAACAGAGATATACAAGTACTAGAATTGTTCAGAATGAGTAGTCAGTTAGTTTTACTTGGAGAACTCAATGATAATTCTCTAGAGTAAGAAATATTTAGGTTATGAGAGAAAAAATTTTCCTATCTTTATCACAGAATTCTGGCATATAAAATAATGCCCAACATATTGTAGCTTACTAAGTTTGTTAAATAAAGGAATAAATCATTCAAGAGTAAGAGTGAAAGTCAGATGATTTCACATTAACACATAAACTGCTTTATATCTAAATATGAAACTCTTCAGTTCAGTTCAGTTGCAACTCTATGAACTGCAGCACATCAAGCTTCCCTGTCTATCACTATCTCCTGGAGCTTGCTCAAATTCATGTCCATCGAGTTGGTGATGCCATCCAACCATCTCAGCCTCTGTTGTCTCCTTCTCCTCCTGCTTTCAATCTTTCCCAGCATCAAGGCCTTTTCCGATGAGTCAGTTCTTTCCATCACGTGGCCAAAGTACTGGAGTTTCAGCTTCAGCATCAGTCCTTCCAATGAATATTCAGGACTGATTTCCTTTAGGATTAACTGATTTGATCTTGATGTCCAAGGTACTCTCAAGAGTCTTCTCTAACACCACAGTTCAAAAGCATTAGTTCTTCAGTGCCCAGCTTTCTTTATAGTCCAACTCTTACATCCATACATGACTACTAGAAAAACCACAGCTTTGACTAGATGGACCTTTGTTGGTGAAATATGTCTCGGCAAAGTAATGTCTTAAAAGAGTATTAATCTCTTAAAAATGTAGATTAAAATGTACATAATTATTTGGATGCTTGAGTTGAAGATGTTTCCCTACTTGAAGATACCTGTATAATTCTCTACCTTCTGACAGAATTGAATTTTCTAGCCTGTTTCCAGATTATGGATTTGTGGTATAAAAAGTGGTATTTATGCCAGGTAATATTGATATTGTTTTCTATTCTGAACTTAAAACCTCTGTGGAACAAAAAGCATTTATAATGCCCTGTTGATCCCTTGTATTAACTACTGCTGTGAAAAAATTGTCAGGTTATTGTGAAGAGTGTAAGGGTCAGTTTGAGGCATTATAAGCAGTGAGTCTTAGATTATATAATCTGGAGATTGGCTTATAAAAAGAAAACTAGGGAAAAGAGCATTGGAAGCAACTGAACACAAATATATACTCACTTTAATTTACATAAACACATTGAGATTTACACATTGGAACAGGCAGCCTAATAGCCAATAGGCTTCCCAGGTGGCTCAGTGGTAAGAAACCCACTTACCAGTGCAGGAGATGCAGGAGATTTGAGTTCGATCCCTGGGTTAGGAAGATCCCTTGGAGGAGGAGATGGCAACCCAGTCCAGTATGCTTGCTTATAGAATCCCATGGATAGTGGATCCTGGTGAGCTAGAGTCCAGGGAGTATTGAGCCAATGAATCAAGGTAAATTCGAAACAGTCAAACAGGAGATGGCAAGAGTGAACATTTATATTTTAAGAATCAATGAACTAAAATGGACTGGAATGTGTGAATTTAACTCAGATGACCATTATATCTACTACCATGGGCAAGAATCCCTTAGAAGAAGTGGAGTAGCCCTCATAGTCAACAAAAGAGTCCAAAATGCACTTCTTATGTACAAAAATGACAGAATGATCCCTGTTTGTTTCCAAGGCAAACCATTCAATATTACAGTAATCCAGGTCTATGCCCCAACCAGTAATGCTGAAGAAGGTGAAGTTGAATGGTTCTATGAAGACCTACAAGACCTTTTAGAACTAACACCAAAAAAAGATGTCCTTTTTATCATAGGGGACTGGAATGCAAAAGTAGGAAGTTAAGAGATACCTGGAGTAACAAGCAAGTTTGGCCTTGGAGTACAAAATGAAGCAGGTCAAAGGCTAACAGAATTTTGCCAAGAGAACACACTGGTCATAGCAAACACCCTCTTCCAACAACACAAGAGATGATTCTACACATGTACATCACCAGATGGTCAATACTGAAATCAGATTGATTATATTATTTTACAGCCAAAGATGGAGAAGCTCTATACAGTCAGCAAAAACAAGACTGGCAGCTGACAGTGGCTCAGATCGTAAACTCCTTATTGCAAAATTCAGACTTATATTGAAGAAAGTAGTGGAAACCACTAGGTCATTCAGGTATGACCCAAATCAAATCCCTTCTGACTACACAGTGGAAGTGAAAAATAGATTCAAGGGATTAGATCTGAGATTAGATAGACAGAGTCCCTGAAGAACTCTGGAGAGAGGTTCATAACATTGTACAAGAGGTGATGATCAAAACCATTCACAATGGGAAAAAAATGCAAAAAGGCAAAACGGTTGTCTGAGACCTTAAAATAGCTGAGAAAAGAAGAAAAGCTAAAGGCAAAGGAGAAACAGAAAGATATATCCATCTGAATTCAGAGATAAGAAAGCATTGTAAGTGAACAATGCAAAGAAATAGAGGAAAATAATAGAATGGGGAAGAGATTTCTTCAAGAAAATTAGAGATACCATGGGAACTTTTCCCTCATAGCTCAGTTGGTAAAGAAACTGCCTACAATGCAGAAGACCCAGATTCAATCACTGGTTCAGGAAGATCCCCTGGAGAAGGAAATGGAAACCCACTCCAGTATTCTTACCTGGAGAATCACATGGACAGAGGAGCCTGGCAGCTACAGTCCATGGGGTCACAAGAGTTGGATATGACTTGGCAGCTTAACTACCAACCACCAAGGGAACATTTCATGCAAAGATGGGCACAATAAAGGATAGAAACATTGTGGACTTAACAGAAGCAGAAGATATTAAGAAGAGGTGGCAAGAATACACAGAATAACTATACAAAAAAGGTCTTAATGATCCAGATAACCACTATGGAGTTAACACTCACCTAGAGCCAGACATCCTGGAGTGTGAAGTCAAGTGGGCCTTAGGAAGCATCACTATGAACAAAGTTAATGGAGATGATGAAATTCCAGCAAAAGTATTTCAAATCCTAAAAGACATTGCTGTGAAAATGCTGCACTCAATATGCCATCAAATTTGGAAAACTCAGCATTGGCCACAGGACTGGAAAAGTTCAGTTTGCATTCCAATTCCAAAGAAAGGCAATGCCAAAGAATACTCAAATTGCTGCACAATTGCACTCATCTCACACACTAATAAAGTAATGCTCAAAATTCTCCAAGCCAGGCTTCAGCAGTACATGAACCATGAACTTCCAGATGTTCGAGTTGGTTTTGGAAAAGGCAGAGGAACCAGAGATCAAATTGCCAACATCCATTGGATCATGGAAAAAGCAAGAGAGTTCCAGAAAAACATCTACTTCTGCTTCATTGACTGCACTAAAGCTTTTGACTGTGTGGATCAGAAGAAACTGTGGAAAATTCTTCAAGAGATGGAAATACCAGACCACCTGACCTGCCTCCTGAGAAATATTTATGCAGGCCAAGAAGCAACAGTTAGAACCAGACATGGAACAATATACTGGTTCCAAACTGGGAAAGGAGTATGCCAAGGCTGTATATTGTCACCCTGCTTATCTAATTTATATGTAGAGTACATTATGCAAAATGCCAGGCTAGAGGAAGCACAGCTGGAATCAAGATTGCTGGGAGAAATTTCAATAACCTCAGATATGCAAATGACACCACCCTTATGGCAGAAAGTGAAGAGGAGCTAAAGAGCCTCTTGATGAAATTGAAAAAGAAGAGTGAAAAAGCTGGCTTAAAACTCAACATTGAAAAAATGAAAATCATGGCATCCAGTTCCATCACTTCATGGCAAATAGATGGGGAAACAGTGGAAACAGTGAGAGACTATTTTCTTGGGCTCCAAAATCACTTCAGATGATGACTTCAGCCATGAAATTAAAAGATGCTTGCTCCTTGGAAGAAAAGTTATGACCAATGTAGACAACATGTTACAAAGCAGAGACTTTACTTTGCCAACAAATGTCCATCTAGTCAAAGCTATGGTTTTTTCCAGAAGTCATGTATAGATGTGAGAGATGGACCAGAAAGAAGGTTGAAAACCAAAGAATTGATGCTTTTGAACTGTGGTATTGGAGAAGACTCTTGAGAGTCCCTTGGAAATCCAACCCATCCATCCTAAATGAAGTCAGTTCTGAATATTCATTGGAAGGCCTCATGTTGAAGCTGAAGCTCCAATACTTTGGCCACCTAATGCGAAGAGCTGACTCATTGGAAAAGACCCTGATGCTGGGAAAGATTGAGGGCAGGAGGAGAAGGAGATGACAGAGGATGCCATGCTTGGATGACATCACCAACTCAATGGACATGAGTTTGAGCAAGATCTGGTAGATGGTGAAGGACAAGCAAGCTTGCCATGCTGTAGTCCATGAGGTTGCACTGAGCATGAGCAGGAGCAGCTCTGGGAACCCCTAGAACCTAGAAGCCAACACTAGTGGTTATCTTTAATTGTGGAATTCATATCTTTTGCATAAGGAACAAGGTCCAAGTAACTTCTCCATGGTTACATGAAGAGTGAGAGGCAGATATACTGGACTTTCAGACTTCAGCTTCCATATTTATTTTAGTACTGTCTGCAGAACCAGGGTCCCTGGAGAACTCATCACCTACACCGTTCTTCTGTAGTTAAGGTGGGTAAGACCCAACTGTATTTGCAAGTTGATGTCAGGTGAATTCTCCTGGATCTCTGTATTGAGATCTGCCACCTCTGCTGCTGGACAGAGAGGCTTTTCATCTTCAGGCTAAACTTATAAAGTTTGGGAGTTAGGATTCTTTTTTTTTTTTTTTTTTACTTTACAATATTGTATTGGTTTTGCCATACATAAACATGAATCTGCCACAGGTGTACATGTGTTCCCAATCATGAACCCCCCTACCACACCCTTCCCCATACCATCCCTCTGGGTCATCCCAGTGCACCAGCCCCAAGCATTTTGTATCCTGCATCAAACGTAGACTGGCGATTCTTTTCTTATATAATATTATACATGTTTCAATGCCATCCTCCCAAATCATCCCACCCTCTCCCTCTCCCATAGAGTCCAAAAATTGTTCTATACATCTGTGTCTCTTTTGCTGTCTCGTATACAGGGTTATTGTTACCATCCTTCTAAATTCCATATATATGCATCAGTATACTGTGTTGGTGTTTTTCTTTCTGGCTTACTTCACTCTGTATAACAGGCTCCAGTTTCATCCACCTCANGGCATTGCTTTTTCTTTTTTTTAAAGAGTTTTCGATGTGGAATATTTTAAAAGTCTTTACTGGATTTATTACAATATTACTTCTGTTTTATATTTTGTTTCTTTGGCTATGAGACACGCAAGATCTTAGCTCCCTGACCAGGGGTCAAACCCACACACCCTGCATTGGAAGGCAAAGTCTTAATTAACTACTGCGCCATCAGGGAAGTCCCTATAGTATTGTTTTACCACTTCATGACTAGAGAGAATGTTCCCAGCAGTACAACTAAAAGCACTTAAGTGAGGGCTTGTTTTTTGGGTGAAGGATCTGATTGAGTTTGTTATAAACATTTACCATTAGTCAAGCCATTTGGTTAGGGTTGCCTCTGTCTAAGACTGTTGTCTGTTACCTTTACTGTACACTCTAGGGTATGAGTGAGTAAAATATAAGAAGGTAAGGACTGAGAGGGAAAAGTTAACACAAAGCTATATCTAAAAGCAGATTCTTATTTCTATGCTTAGCATAAGCATATAAATTTAAGCCACTCTGCAGCAGAAAGTCTCTATATTGAAAGCAATAAAAATGCTTTATGTATGAAAGGAACCATTGATTCCGTGGAGCAGGCTGTCTTTACAGTCAGTTCCTTGTGCTTTCATCACATAATAATGGCTCTTGGAATTTTACCGACCATCATAATCCTCTACAGAAGAATAAAAGTTAGGTTACAGAGGTATATGAGTGCTTTGTGGTTGTAACTATTTGCTTGAGGATGAACTGATTCTTACTTGTCTCTGAAAAAGTGTAAGTGAAAGTTTCTGACTCTTTGTGACCCTATGGACTGTAAACTGCTGGGCTCCTCCGTCCATGGAATTCTCCAGGCAAGATTACTGGAGCGGGTAGCCATTCCCTTCTTTAGGAAATCTCCCCAACCCAGCGATCTAACCCAGGCCTTCTGTACTGCAGGCAGATTCTTTACTACTTGAGCCACCAGGGAAGCCCTAGAGCCTTATAAATATGAAAAATAATTGATGCGAGGTGACGATTGCTAGCCCTACTCTCTGCATTTAAATCCCACTCATGCACGTTGAGTGTCACTTGGACAAGGGGTGTTTCGCCACAGATGATCTCATTTGATCCTTGCAACACTTGTGTAAACTATCTTGTCTCCACTTTAAGGAGGAAACAACGTGAGTCAAATTGTGGTCTACATAAATTTGCTATTTCTGACTAGATCTCTGATTCTGAATCTAGGTAACATTTTTTTTTTTCTTTTCAACTGTGGCAGAACCTATGGGCTGCTTAAATTACACTGATAGGTGGAGAATGTTTGATGTGTGAGGTTGCTATACTGTGGCTGTAGAACAGACTTGTAAAATCTGTTCTGACTTTCGGATGTCCATTACATACTCTTTCATAGTTTATAAAATGCAGCTATCAAGTATTTGGTAGTTACTCTACCACCAAGATGTTTCAGTTGCTTTGCCAAGAATCTGGACGTGTTTGAGCATGTAATTCATGGTGCTTCTATTTTCACAGAAGCCAAAAAAAGCCTTGGGCCAGAATAGCAGTGACAAGCATTTCTCTTGATGTCTCTATTAATGCGAAACGTTGGGCAAGAGACCTTGGGGGTAAGGTAGGTGTTAAAATGAGCAGCTCTGTATAGGCCTCAGCCCAGTGGCAGATGGTAGGCTGATTCTATTTTGTGTGGATTCCTTTCCTGGAACTTGGTTTCTAAACTCTCCATGTCCATTAGGGGCAGTGTTTGGGCAGAGCTAGTTTAGACCATACTGTCAAAAGAAAGGAGGTTCAACTCTATGTCCACTTGTAAGAATGAATGAAAAACATGACTTTTCTTTAGGCCTCTGTTTCCTTTTACTTAAAGAAGAGGCCGTGACTGACCTCCCTTTCTTTTCTGAAGGATGGCACAGTCCTTTAGCAGTCCCAGGGTCTGGACAGAACCAAATTAATCTTATTAGTAAAATTTAACCACGTTGTTGTGTTTTGGAGATTGTAGTTTGACCTATGGAAGATCCAAAGCTAAGTTCTGTGGTCTTTATTACCTTGGGAAGATTACGCTTTTATAATCAGGTGGAGGACATGCCAACAACTAGATTGTAATAAACTTGTTAAGGGGAGTGACAATAACCGGGGTATGCACAGTGGCATCAGGCTGACCTGAATTTGGACCACAGCTCCTCATCTACTAGTTCTGTAATTTGGAACATGTTATTTCCTTTCTGTAAACCTCACTGTTTTTTTTTTTTTTTCCAGTTTTCTCTTTTTTTTTTTTTTTTGCCATTCCATGTGGCATGTGAGATTTTNCTCAGAGCTATCTGAAACCTGTCTCCTGAGATATAGTCCTCATTATGCCACAAATAAAACTTAATTCACAATTCTTACTTTGTTTTTTTTTTTTTTTTCCAGTTTTCTCTTTTTTTTTTTTTTTGGCCATGCCATGGGACATGTGAGATCTTAGTTCCCTATCCAGGGATCAAACCCACATCCCCTGCATTGGAAACCCCAAGATGTTAAACACTCTACTGCCAGGGAAGTCTCAAACCTCACTTTTTTGACCTGCAAAGTAGAGAAAATATCTCATATCATTGTGCAAATTAAATGGGATGATGACTAGATATAGCACAGTGCTTGGCAAAATAATTGCTCAATTAATGTTAATTTCCTGCTTTAGTGAAATTGTTTATTGAATGAACTATCGCAGTACTACTACTTCATCTTTAAATGAGAGAAGCATCTCTTTGGATTTTTGAGTTGGGAATAGAGATGTCCTCTTCTTTAAGATATTTGGAAAACAATGACTTTTTTTTTTCAAACCAAATTGAGTAATAGTTTCAATCCCTTCTAAAGTCCTCCCATCTAATCTGAGAAGACAGTAACAGGTGTCTCCACAGTACACAATGAACTTGCTTTTTTCTCAGACAGAGTTTGGTAAGTGCAGAAACTGATGTCACTTCCACAAATAACCAATTTCTTAGCTTTGGTTGTGTACTATAGTGTCTTGTTATCCTGGCAGTCTCTCCTGAAACTTCTTTTAGGTCCTGCATCAGTATATCACTTGCTGTCTGGGAAACAAAGATGGTATCAAATGGAAGATGAACATTTCAGGATTCTACTACACTGCTTTTGAACATCCAGATAAAGCACTAAAAAAAGTTCTGCCATTTTCTCTCTCACACATTAAAAAGTATATTACAGCTTTTTTATTTTTTTTGNGAAATTTTAAAAAAGCCTCCCCTAACTTGAAGTTAATAAGGCATTATTCTTATAAGAAGGTTATAAGGTATTTTTTAATATTTTAAAGGCTTTTCATATTTAATTGCTTCATTTATTTGACATTTAATTTTGCATTTAGAGTGAGGGAAGGGATCTAATTTTGAATCTAACCCCACATGGGTCATTGGTTGTTCTACATCATTATTTCCTCCCTCCTCTTCAGAGGTTACCACGTAATATATCAGATTCCTTTACATGCCGGAGTCCTCACTGACTCATTTGTCTATCCCTGTACTACTGTCACACTGCTTTAATTATAACTTTGTAACATGTTTTGATTTATGGTATGGTGAGTTCTTATTTTTTTCCCAAAATTTTCATGATTGTTGGATCAGCTTGTCAACTTCTGAGTCACTAGTGTGAAAAGCTATTTTTCTGATAAAACGGCTTTTCTACAGATATTTCTACATGAGCTTCTTTAGGTTAGTGGTAAATACTTTTCACTCCTTTTAACTTTTTTTATGTCATTATGTTTTAGGTTTTCTCTTTAAAAAAGCATATAGGAATCTTTTTTCTTTGGTCTTAAATCCATTCTCCTACAGCGATTGTGGATTTGACATTTTATATTCGCCTGTTTTATTTAGAGACTGTTTGTTAGCACTCTGTATTCCAGTTTGGAATTGTTATAACTTGGCGGCAATTGTTTCCTTTTTATCACTAGATAAGGATCCTCTGTATCCCTAATAATGCTTTCTCCCCTTAATTGATTTCCTCAATCTATTTTTTCTTTAATCTGGTTCTATTTTCACATTAAATTTTTGTTAGTGTTTACATAGTATACATTTTTCTGTCCCTTTTCAACTTTTAAAAAATGTTATGTTTTAAATCCATTTTTCATAAATAGCATAAAATCATTGAACTTTCTTTTAAAATCCAGTCTTGGAATTACTGTCTTTTAGAAGTATGTTTTAATTCATATACCCCTTCTTGTGATTACTACTTTGCATTCTTTTCTTTCCTTTCTTGCTAAACACTGGATTTTGATCCAGTTTTCTTTTTTTCTCTTTTCTTCCTATTTTATTTTTTTAAATTTATTTTTTATTGAAGGATCATTGCTTTACAAAATTTTGTTGTTTTCTGTCAAACCTCAACATGAATCAGCCATAGGTATATATATATATATTCTGCCCGCCCCCCCGCCATTTTGAAACTCCCTCCTGAGTAATACGGAATATTACTCAGCCATAAAAAGGAATGCATTTGAGTTAGTTCTGATGAGGTGGATGAACCTAGAACCTGTCATACAGAGTGAAGTGAGTTAGAGAAAGATAAATGTCATATTCTAATGCACATATATGGAATCTAGAAAAATGGTACTGAAGAATTTATTTACAGGGTAGCAATGGAGAAGCAGACATAGAGAATAGGCTTTTCTTCCTATTTTAGAATTTACGTATTCTGTTTCCATTCTTTCAGCCTATAGAATTCTATTTGTACTGAATATTCCATTTGTGTTAAATAAAGGTGTTTCATTGTTAAGTTAGAACCCTGTTGATAAAGTTGACTTTACATTTTTGCTTTTAAAATAATGCTTCAACTGATAACCTTGTACATATGGTACTCTACATGTGCTGGTAGTTCTATAATATTCTTATAGGTGATCCTATAGGTCAAAGGGTTATGTGTATTTTAAGTTTTCATATAGGTAACATCCTTTTGAAGATAAATTTATTCAGTTAGATTTTAGATTTGATAAATATATTAAAAGTAAAATACTTATTTTTAGGGAAAGCTACTACTGCAATGTTATTTCTAAGGTATCTCAAAGTTGGGTGTTATATCAAGCCTGCCTGGAGGGAGAAAAAGGACAAATTTTTGTATATATAGTTTTGGTGATGGAATTTCTTAAAACGAATATGGAGACTGCCTTCTTGAGCTGCAGAATTTAGGAAGAGCCAAACTGGTGCTCGAGTTAAGTCCATGTACGTTTATTGAAAAACAGTCCCTCAGGTCTGAGAATACAGATATGCCAGGTACAGTCTCCAGCCTCAGAACAAGTTGTATTTCCAGAGTCAGTGGAGACTTGGATGCGTTTTCCCATTCCAATTAAGCAACCATGAGCAAGGCCCTGGGTTGAGTGGAATACAGAAAAGTTTACAGTGATACTTCTCCCTGTAGGAGCTCACGATCTTGAGGAGAAGACTGTGTACGCAGCGAGGACAATGCAGGGCACAGAGGGATGCTCCTTTACAGGAGAACTGCAAACTGTGCTTTGGAGGAACGGGGCAGAAGGAGCCCTCTTGAGTGCAGCCCTCTTCAGGGCTTCCTTCCTGTGTTCTCAGCATGGGCAAACGGGTCAGAAATGGCTGAGCTGTCAGCATTTGGGAAAGGGTAGGATTTTCCTAAGTGGAGACTGGGTATGCAGATTGGTAAAGCCTCAACAGCCTAGGAGTGTGAGAGTGAGATAGGATGGCAGTGACATTTCACACTTGTTTCTTTAGTCAGTCCACCCTTTTGGCAGGAACTGGCACCTAGTTCCTTCTTGACCATCCCTAACTACTGTTCTAAGCTGATCGGTTAGGCCTAGATAGTCATTGATTGGTTACAGTTGGTGGCAGCTGGTTTTAGTGGGCCGCTTTCAAGTCAGGTGGGTTTGTTGAAGATAGTTAAGGTGTTTTGAGCAGGGAAGGATAATGGGACCTGAAATTTAATTGCTGCTTATCCCCTGAAGAAATCAAGGATAACTACATCTCACCACTCAGCCCTCATGGCAGAACTTCTGGTTACACAGCGAATGGTGTGTAAACAGACATTGCACCTGTATGTTGCAGGATTTCTGCTGACCGCCATTCCTAGTTGCCATGTCAATAATGGGCTTCCCAGGTGGCACTAACTGGTAGAGAACCTGCCTGCCAATGCAGGAGACATAAGAGACTTGGGTTCGATCTCTGGGTTGGGAAGATCACATGGAGAGGGCCATGGCAACCCATTTCAGTATTCTTACCTGGAGAGTCCCATGGACAGAGGGGCTTGGTGGGCTATAGTCCAGAGGGTCTCAAAGAGCGGGACGTGACTGAAGTGACTTAGCATGCATGCATGTCAACAGTACTCCTGGATATAAACTACTGTTCTTTAGAGTTAGTTTATGAACCACTTGTATCTGGATCACTTGGTTAGCTTGGTAGAAAAGTAGTTTCCTTAGTTTTATTACAGAATTGGATTTTTTTTTTTTTTAGTGGGGAGGGGGTGGGTGCACCTGCAAACCTGCCCATTGATAAGTTTCCCAGGTAAGAATCACTGCCCTAGCTCTTCAGTCATATATAGAACTTCCCAGTCATTTGTTTACTATAATGAACTTTTATTTACTACAAATCACCTCTTTGAGCCTATCAGTATACAGTGAAATGTTCACTGTATTTACACTAGTTTCTGTTCTCACAGTTGGAGTTGGAATGATGGTGTAATTAAGTCAGTGAGCGGGATATGGATATGCAAGATGGCAGATGGGCCATCAGGGGTACCTCTTCCTCTAGTACAATCATCCACACACCAGAACAAATTAGGATTCAGTGTGTTAAGTGCTGGTGATCCAGGAAACCCCTGAGTTTTGCAAAGAAGGGTGGAAGAGTGATCCAAGATGGGCAAGGCATCACTGAGATGATAGTTGAGAAATGATCCTAACAAAATTTTTACTTAAATGGTTAGGAATACATATGTGTTAACCCAGGTGGCGCTAGTGGTAAAGAACCCACCTGCAAATGCAGGAGAAGTTAAGACATGAATTCTGTCCCTGGCTTGGGAAGATCCCCTGGAGGAAGGCAGGGCAACACATTCCAGTATTCTTGTCTGGAGAAATCTCTTGGACCGAGGAACCTGGGGGACTGTGGTCCATAGGGTCGCAAATAGATACGACTGAAGTGACTTACCATGCACGCGTGTGTTAGCCAGCTGAAGACTAACACTGGAAGACTTGGATTAGTTAAAACACAAATTCACTTTTCTCCTTAATTCGTCTATATTTTTCCCTTTATTTTTAATCTACTGGGTCTATCTGGCTGTCAACAGTGAATAGGAAAGCACTGGTCTTTAGCAAGTTTCTGGAAGAGAGTCAGATCCTAGACAACCTTCTTGACATACTTCAGTGTTTTAAAATAAGAAATCAGGTCCTGCATAATGTAGTGCTTCATTCAGTTCAGTTATTCTGTGTACAAAATTGGGTTCCTTTTCCCCTGGCCTTCCTTTTTCCTGAACCCTCCTTTACTTCAGCCACAGTTGGTTTGTCACTTTAACACACACACAAACACACACACCCTCCAACCCAAATGCACACCCAGTCTTACTCATGCTCCAAGAATTTTTGAAATGACGAACTATATTGATCAGATCCATCTGAGACCAGGAAATCAGGAACTAGAAATCTAACAGGTTAGGCTAGAGAAAACCCAGAGGCCCTTGCAGTATCTAGGTTCTCTGAGCGGTCATCATAAGGTTACAGTTAAACTGAAGTTACTCTGTCCTTGGGGAGATCTGTGACGGTAGATCACTCACTTTAGAGGCTGAAATTTAAATGTTTTAAAGCTAGTGTTTATTTAACACTTAATGCATAGTAGATAACATACAAACACTTTCATTTAAGCCTGTCATCCTTATGAAATGTAGTTGTCATTTTACTGATGAGGCTGAAGCTTAGATTAAGTCACTCCCCTTAGTTTCATCTATTCTAGTGCTTTTCAAATGAAGCATTTCACAGCATGGTTTTAAAATCTGCCTTTTTGATATTCGTAGTGTTTCATCATAACAGGAGAAAGGTAATACTAGCTACTGTATTCCAGGCCTTAACACTTTGGGTCTTGGTGGCTGTAGGTAGCAAGCAGGGTTCTGAAGAATTGGGAATCAAAACAAGGATTCCTCTTGTAGCCAAGCAGTGCAGATGAGATGAACAGTCCCAATAAACACCCTTCAGTGCGACCTACCTATGTGGGGGCTCCATGGAGTCCAATGTTCACTCCAAGGGTTAAGAGGAGAAATTAAAATGGCAGCAGACATAGCTTGAACATAAAGGGGACAGGCCAAGGGGATGCCCTCAGATGAGAATACTGTGTCCTAGGAGGCAGGAATGTTCCCCTTAATATTCTCATAATTTTTTCCCATTGTCTTTTCTTGTGTAAATAGCCTCTAAATTACAGTTTGTACTTTGCAAAAGAAAAAAAGACTATAACAATTATTTTAAATCAACTAAAGACTCAAGAGGTTTATTTGGTTACAGTGCATAACCCATTTGACAAAAATGTTGAAAAGAGTTGCTTAATACAAATACACATTAAATATGCTAACAGTTATAATTAGCTACATATATGTAAGAGATGTAGTCCTATAATTATGGAGAAAGGTTGCATAGGAATCTGAACATGAAAAATTCTGTAATCAAATCATTAGCTTTTCACTAACAGGGGGATTAGTTCTTGGATTAATTTTACTATAACATTAATGTACACTATATTTTACACTCTGTGTTTTACAAACGAGTTCTCTATCTCATGTAAGCCTCATACCAACATTATAAAGTATGAGCTCAATTCTGTGGAAGGAGAGTCAGGCTGAGAGGAAAAGTGGATTCTCTTACCCCACTTTTGGTTATGTGAATTTGAAGATACATTTGGGACTTATTTTCACATATGAAATTTTTGATTAAATCTTTATGTCTTGTAGGGAAAAACCGAGATTAGCTCTCAGATGTCATTTACCATACTAATTTTTAAAAATATTTCATTTTTAAAAAACAAATCATCATAGCCTTTCAGTTCCCCCTTAAGATTCAAAATATCCATTTTATACTATAGTTATCTAATAGAGTTATTACACGGGAGAAAACATCAACCTCTAAATCTTTAAAACACATTTCTGGACAATCCATGATGTAACTAGTGGATAGTAGTAGTCCTAATTTTCAATTACAAATATATTCTGGAAGCTTGTTTCAGAATGTGTTTAGTCCATATTTCTTCCAGTTGAATTTTTGAAAGTGTTTATGAACAGTTTCATAACCAGAACGAACAAACCATAACTTTAAAATGACACGAATACATTTTCCACTGAAGATATAGATGTGGGCCTGAGGATTAAACTAAAATTACTGTCATTCAGGCTATGGCTATTAAGGCTTTAAAATGACCTTACTCTTACAACTTAATTTAAGGTAGAACATCCCAGTGACCAGATAAAGATTAACAGAAAATAATGAAGCCTGCAGTCGGAGTTGATCCAGCAGGGTGACTCACGCTTCTTTGTCACCCTCCCACAGCAGCAGTTTGTTCCATGTGAACGCTCGTAACAGGCACCGTGCCCTGTTAATGCTAACATGTAGGAGTCAGTCCGAGGTAAAAACCCCTATCACGATTAGCATTAATAGCACACAGCCCACAGCAAGCCTCCAGCACTCGGAGGATGAGGCATAGAGAACTTAAACCACAGGTGTCCCCTTCCTGGTTTGCGCCACCTGCAAAAGAAAGATAATCGTGTACACACATGCATTTATAAAGCTGGAGTTTCAGAGTATAAATCTGAAAGTAAAAACAGTGTTTTTTTTTTGGCAGCTAAAGGATGATATTTTTACCTTTGAGTGTATTTGAAGACTGTTTTAAAATTTGTTTAAAATTCTAATGTAGTTTTGAAGTATTCACACATACGTATCATCTTCTTTATAACAAAAGTGAAAGCACTCTTCAAAGTCCAAAATGGTGAAATGCAAAGGGGAGACCTTGCATCCTGACGTATTACTATCTTTTCTGATTTATATCTCTCCTAGGAAGTGGGTAATTTAAGTAAAAAGCCCAAAATATTAAAAATAGTACTGTGATTTATAAAGATTAAAACCAAGTTAACTTGTTTTATAGAGGTAGATTTCGGGCTAGATTTTCATTCTGTAATAAATAGTTGTGGTTTGACCTCTTTTTTTTTTTTTAAGTTTTTCAGGAGATATGATACAGGCAGTGGAGGTGTTGTCTAGAAATGAATTCATCGTAAGATGGCCCCCTCTTCTATTTAGAGATTCCTTAGGGGAAAGCACTACCAGTGGCTTTGGTTTTGATCTACGTAAAGGAAGTATGACTTACAGAGTGCTGGGTTTCAGACTATTTGCCTTCAGCAGAGTGGATTAAAAAAAGAAAAAGATGAATTTGCTACTTCCTGTCAGGGTCTGATTTTACTCTCTGATTTTACATTTCTCCCACAAGCTTCTGGTTTCGGTGTTACTACAGCAGAACCTAGAAGTTAGAGTATCATTCAAGTGTGTGGTTGCCTTCAGCACAAGAGGGGAATCACCTTTTCTTTTATTTAATCATGAAACCAGCTAGATGTGAAATTGTGATTAAGTTCAAAAGAAGTGTATAAAGTTAAAAATTCCCCAATGAATATATTTTGACAGGGCAGAATATCGTGGTTTGGAAATTTCCAGACCAAGGAAATTTGTCATTCTTACTGATAGTTCTTTTTTCTCTTGAACTTTGCTGTTTTCTGAGATGAATTAAAGATGAAGAACTTTGAATTCAGTGATGTCAGTTCAGGATTTTAGTTTATTTTTTTTTTACAGATGTTCAGTCAATAAAGGTTGTAAAGATGACTTTTTCCCCTCCTTCACAGAGCCTTGGACTCAGTAAATGCTCAATAAATGTACATTAATATCCCAACATTACTTCCTCCAGCCAATACAATTCAACCTTCTTCTAAAGAACTATGTCTAATTTGTTTTTAAGGTGAACTTCTTGCATACTATTTTTCCCATAAATTTTACTCCTGGTCTTTAAAATGACACCTGAGCATAGGTATGAAATGAAACATATTTAGTATAACAATCAGTCTTTTTCATCTTGTTTTACAATTGCCTGATGTGAGTGTTCAGAAAAGTGACAGTGGTTTTCACAATACTGTATTACAAATTCTAATAGCTTTTTTTTTTTTTTTTACCACACAGCATAGCACATGGCACCTTAGTTCTCTGACCTGGGATCCAACCCATGCACCCTGCAGTGGGAAGGAAGTGTAGAGTCTTAACCACTGGACTGCCAGGGAAGTCCTCTAACGACTTGTATTTTTTTTATTGGTTCAAGCACTAAAGGTATGCAGAAATAAAAGCGTCACACAGGTCTCCTTTTGTTCTCAGTACTCAGACGGAAACTGTGGTACTGTGTTATCTAGACAGACCCCTCAGGCACGATGAATTCCTAAAACTGCGCAGTTTGTCCAAATACCCTGTGCTGTGCTGTGTTGCTTCAGTCGTGTCTGACTCTTTGTGACCCCGTGGACTGTAGCCCCCCAGGCTCCTCTGTCCATGGGGATTCTCCAGGCAGGAATACTGGAGTGGGTTGCCCTGCCTTCCTCCAGGGGGTTTTCCCGACCCAGGGATTGAACCCAAGCCCCCTGCATTGTAGACGATTCTTTACTGTCTGAGCCACCAGGGAAGCCCCCAAATAGGCGGCACAATTTCAAACATCACTTAAAACCTAATGAGAGATGAAAAGCATTAATCCCAATAAACCAAATGCAGAAGAGATTATCTCAGAATAGTGTTTTTAAAAGTATAGTCAGCAGACTTTGAGACATTAGAGTGACCAGCAGGTCACTCACCCAGCAGTGTTCAAACTGCTCACTTTCACTGTTTTCGCCTGGGCTTGCAAGGAGAACCTAAACCAAAGACAGAACTGCTATGCGTCTGAGTGGAAATTAGTGATCACAGACAACAAAGCCTAGTCAGTTAGCCAGGGCATTGGGCACAGGATGATGTCAGGAGGTATTAAAACACGAAGTGGCATTATTCTGGCATTAGAATAGCCACCCAACTGGTAGAGTGGCAGAGGAAGCATGACAGACCCAGCAATCAGCAGCTACAGAGGCTGACCATTTGAAAAACCTGTAACCAGCGTGATGTACAGAATAGATCAACACCAAGAAGTTTATGTGGATTACACAATATTAATTAGAGTGAAGGTCTTGACTGGGATTCTTCTCAAGATCTACTTCAAACCCCTCGCTCCACAATACTTTTAGGCCTACGGTATGAAATGTCCATTATGAGTATAAACTTGACTATAGCACAGCTGAAGATGCCTGCATGCTAAGTTGCTTCATTCGTGTCCGACTCTGCAACAGACAACATGAACTGTAACCCGCCAGGCTCCTCTATCCATGGCTTCTCCAGGGAAGAATACTGGAGTGGGTTGCCATTTCCTCCTCCAGGGGATCTTCCTGACTCAGGGATTGGGCCCGCAGTCTTTTATATCTCCTGCATTGGCAGGTGCTTTTTTTTTTTACCACTGTCAAAGATAGGTTCCAAGTTTAATATAGTACCTGACAGTATTTATTATTTAGTAGAAAGAAAAGAAGAAAAAGTTGCTCAGTCGTGTCCGACTCTTTGCGACCCCATGGACTGTAGCCTACCAGGCTCCTCTGTCCATGGGATTTTCCAAGCAATAGTACTGGAGTGGATTGCCATTTCCTTCTCCAATTATTTAGTAATTGAGTGTCAAAACCACTCCTTATCTTGAGTTAATATCTGCCAAAATGCAGCAGTACCTGCACTAGATAAATAACTACAATAGACATCCTTCATTATATGACAGACCTGTTCTTCCTCTGGTAGTCAGATCTAACCTGAAGACAGCACTCTGGGGAAAGTTCCCTTAAGTTATGCTTTACTGAAGGATTTTTTTTTTTTTAGGGGAGCATATGATTTCAACATATCCTTTTATTCTTACCTTACTGATTTGCCAGGAATGACATTAGCTGTACATATTCAGAGTAGAATATGTTAGGCTTGTCACTAAGGATCTCTTCACACATGAATTATAAGTTAGATCCTTCCACAATTTTATATATCTCTGCATTTCCTTATTTTGCTTATTTTCAGCACCAACCACTTAATATTTGCATACCAAAACAACTGCATGCTATAAAGTTTTCTTTAAAAAGAAAAGTTACAGTGATTGACTCTCATAACCAAGCCATCAGGGACAGCTCTCACTTTACTCAGCATGAAAGGTACAGATATTTTGATACTATTAATTTGCTGTTACAAAGTGAATATACACTTACTTCTACTAAAAGGCATGATCCTATATTGATGTAGTCATACAAATTCTAACTCCAAAACCATTTTAATAGGTGAAAAATAAATTATACTTTTGAAAATTAAAATGATTTAGATAACTTCCTTTAACTATTTCCCCTTAAAAAATTTTTTTTTTTCTTATATACCAGTAAAAAACATAACCATTAAAATTCAATGTTGATTCTTATTTGGACCTACTCACTGAAAGTGACTAGCATATAAGTGCATAAGAAAGCATATATTTTCTTTCCGACCAGAACTTACCCTATGTTTGGAAGTCACTGTTTTGATTTAAGTCATAAAACTAAATGGTGAAAAAAAAAAATCAAGATCCCCAGAAAGTCTATACTTGTCATTATTCATCTTTGGAAGAATAATTTCTTGATTAACTTTTGACTTAGGGTGCTTGCACACATGATGCTCCAAGGACCTGCCCTGTAAAAATTCTGCATCATAGTGTTTCCCTTCCCTTTTACTATGTCTGAATTTCTTACCATGAGAACCATTGCCTTTGGTAGGAGAACCAAGATGGCAGGTAAGGTTTCAGTTAAAAAGTCCTTGAAATGCAAGTCAGTTATTTGGAGAAGGAGGAGAAAGGTGGCATTGAAGCCCCTGCATGGACACCTCAACACAGACTTGCTTATTAGGTTAGTTAGCTAGTCATCTCTGAAGGCAGAGATCAAGGACAGAGAGCGGGCCAAGGTGGGTAAGTTTCAATGGGGATAAAGAGTGATTTAGAGGAAAGATATACCCTCAATTATCCAAGAGCTCCTCCTTTCCAAGTCCAGCCTAAAAGAGTCACAGGTTCAGTATTGAAATCAGTATCACCTGAGATTTACTTCAGTCCTCTGTGTTTCAACCTCTGTGTATTATAAAACTGCAAAAAATTGTTCGATTTCTCAATAATTCTTCATAAAAACCTTCAATATTTGGTGACAAAAAAATATTCAAGTGACTGGCTTTCTAAAGTGTGTATCTTTGTGTGAAGTTTTTTGTTTTTTTATCACTTTCTGTAGAAAATGAGTATTCCGTGTTACATTTCAGTAACTGATTTGAGTTAAGTCAACTTCTGTGGTGTCAGGAAATGGGGCAAAGAGGATTATATTTCCCTTGAGTTCACATGCATTCCATCATTAAAGAGGGATCGATGCCCAAGGAGTATGTTGCTTTCTCTGTTTAAAAAAAAGTTACAAAAGAAAATAGTAAGTTAAGAGGAGTTGATGATGTGATCTGCTGCCAAATGAGATGGTATCTAACTAGGGACATGTCTAATAAAGCACACAAATGCATCTTCTAAAAGTAAAATGGATTGTTCTGCAGAAATAACCCATATCCTGACCTCTTTATGAATAATAAATTTACTTTTCGTATCATTAAGTTTACATTTAAGGAAAATTCCCTGTATAATCCTTTGCTGGGAAACAATTATAAACTATGTCATGATATTTTCTTTCATTTACTTCCATAAAAATCTAACATCACTTTTCTTGAGTTCTAATTAATTCTTTAATGAAAATACCTGTTTTTCTAAATTAAGAGCTCTTGACTAAAAAAGACTGCTTTGCACATGAAACAACTTTACTAGAACATACCTATGTGTCTTTTGAAATTCAGAAAATGGTTTTGAAGATATATGTGTTTTTAAAGTGTTCAGAGTCTTTTTAAAGATATATGCCAATAATGATTTTAACACATAAAACTAAGTATTTCATACTTTAAAACTGTCTCAGAAGAAAGCCAAAGTGGATACACAGGATCACCATGGAAACATTATACTGAGGGACCATTTAATTGTGAATGTGCACACAAGGAAGAATACTAGCCTTAGAGTATTATTCTGGTTTTCCCAACTTTAAAACTAGGAAGTTTTCACTGAAACTCCTTTGAGATTTACTTACAGGCTAAGTAACCTTTCCAGTAGTTCTATTATGGACAGTGATTAATACCTTCAGATAAGATGGTGGGGGGGGGAAAAAAAAGGTTAGATATATTTGCCCCCAGAGTCATTCTGTGGAGGAAGCAGGAGGAGTAGGTTGAGTGTTCACAGAAGGGGCTTCCTCCATGCCCTGACCTCATGCTGGCTCAGCTTCAGGGCTGAAACTTCCAGAAAATGTTATCAAACCAACACAGATAAAGACCAGGGGTGAGAAGGAGAGAACTCAGCGAGGATGCATTCTACTGCTGAAAATCATAGCCCTGAATCCTTCCTTACCTAACAACTTCAACTTTAAAGGATCCTATGTCCAGAAGAGAATCTGAATCCTAAATTTTCTCTTTTTCACTTAGCTAATTTTCAACATCTTTTCTCTTCCCTTCCCTCCATCTCCCCCAGCTCAGGGAAAAGAAAAGGGTATTGTGGTTATCAGCACTGGATGTTTGCCATCCTTTTGGGGTCACCTTTTCCAGGAGGCCTCTTCAGTGTATCTGAGTTTGCAGGGCTTATTGTCAACACTGAATTTCAACAAACGCCTCCTTTAACANATATATTCCACAAATGCATTAAAAAAATCTAAGTGATAAGGAAAAGTCTTGTTTCAGAAAATATTAAAACAGAACACAAAAAATGATCAATAGTGTCACTTTACCATGTGTTATACATAAAAAATTGTCTGCTGCTAAAGACACCCATGGTTTTGCTAGCAGAGGACTGAACTGGTAGCCTTAAGTAGAAATCAAACACTACAGAAAATGAACTTTGGAAATACCTGAGTATTGGTGTTTAAGAAGCACAATGAGGCAGCAAGATTAGGATTGGCAACCATTAGGTTAGACTGCTAGTCTTCAAAAAGATTAAACATCTTTGAATGACCATCTTTGGAGGTCATTCAATCAAGAGGTATTAACTGAGCAGGTATTCCTTAGGAAACACCCTATCTCAAGAGGGTAAAGTATAAGACGTGAAGTCTGAAGACAATATTCCCTTTTTCTGTTTTCCCAGAAAACATTTAATATAGTTACTCTTAAATGGTCTTTAAAAGTAAAAAATGAATGAAAAGATTTGTGAAATGCCTACTACTGGCTCATTTGACTCTGAAGATGAAATTCAGATCCTGCCCAGTTCTCGTTTTCTTCTAATATGCAGGATGATCATTACTATTAGTACAAGTAAAAGTATTAGTATTAGTAAAAAAGGGACTTCCCTGGTGGTGCAGAGGGTAAGACTCTGTGCTCCCAAAGCAGCAGGGCCCGGGTTCGTTTATTCTCAGGGAACTAGATCCTACCTGCCACAACCAAAGATCCCACATGCTGCAACTAAGACTCAGTGCAGCCAAATAAATACATGAATGAATAACACACAAAAATAAGCTCCAGGATGGCAGTTCATATGCATAAAAAATAACACAGAAAGTCTACTCAAGTGCTTGATCTAATTCTTTTACTTTTATTAAAGTGTCTCTACCATTAGCTGCTCCAAGATAACACTAGAAAGCATCCCATTACAGTTTTATATACCTTAAGATGTGTCCTAGACTAGCACCAGCATTTGATGATACGGCAGCAGGTTAATAAATGAAATACTAGGTGAGGAATACAAATAAAAATTTTATTGTACAAAATTAAGGCCTTCATAGTTCACTAAGGCTAAAAAGAGACTACGTAACCTTTCAAATCCTTTACAAAAAGCTCACATACACTTCTCCTTTCCCAACTATTAAAATGAACTGATCAAATGTTATCAAAACGAAAGCTATAAATAACACTGAGTCCTTTAAAGACAGCTATCCCAAATGTTATTTTTTGGCATAGGTGATCTTCATGGCATGGGACGGTGTGATCTTAAATCCCTGCAGAGCATCCCTAGCAGCTCCAGCCTGTCCATCATTTTCAAATTCAACAAAAGCAATGTCATGCCTCCCAGGTACCAAACGTACTTCCTTGAAACCAGGGAACCTATAACGAATGAAAACAATGCTTATATATATGTAAACAATTTATATATATGCAAATATAGAAATGACATCAAATACAAAATGTCTATTATGAATTTAAATTTGTTAAGCAACATCATGATATACGTCCAGGAAAATGATCACATCCCACCAAGAATCCTGAGTGGGATGAAAGAGCCTGAAATATAAGTAATATCATGAAAAGAACTGCAGGAATCATGTAAGCTAATTCTATTTCTGTGACTTCATCAAAGCTTTGTCTTCTAGTTTACTTATCAACTAGAATTAATAATTCAAACGCTAAAGGTAATCTAGCTTCTTATTTTCTTAATCTGCATACTGGTTTCAGTTCATGATTAACCGTGGAGCAAATCAATGAAGCCGTAAGGAATTATTGTGTGATATACAAATGGTTCAACCCAGGGAAGTGCTGTCTGTCCTGTCAGAAGGCTCTCAGGACACAGACTGTTTATGAAAACACTTACTGATTAAACAGCATGGAGAGCATCATCTCATTAGTCTCTTCCGGTAGATTATTAAGGAACAAAATATAGTTTGGAGGGTAATCAGGGACCTATTAAAAAGAAAAGCCCAAGTTAANCAGGACACAGACTGTTTATGAAAACACTTACTGATTAAACAGCATGGAGAGCATCATCTCATTAGTCTCTTCCGGTAGATTATTAAGGAACAAAATATAGTTTGGAGGGTAATCAGGGACCTATTAAAAAGAAAAGCCCAAGTTAACTTATAAGTATAAAAAGCATAACAAGTCACTTTGGCTTTACATTTAAATCTAAACTTCAGATAATTACATTCCACAAATTAAGGCTTATGAAATCTTACCACATCAAACTCTAAAGGTGAAAAACAGTGACACCAGAGAAGTAAACAAAACCTAACAGTAATTAAAACTGACATTCAAGTCACTTAGGAAATATTTGGAAGATTATAAATCTTATAATTTTAAGTATTTAAGTATTAAGTATTTAAAATAGCTAAGTTTTAAACATCTGGAGGCAACTGGAATAGGTTTTTGTCATCTGGATTACATAACTGGTCCTAACAAAACCAGACATGGCATTGGTGTCACCCGTCCTCAGCTGTTTAACCCTCAGACACTCAATCCTACTGCATACTACCTCTCAGTGTGAGAAAATTAAAAAAAAAAAAAAAAGATTTCCACTTAGTCCTATAACCACGGAGCCCATGCTCTGCAACAAGAGAAGCCACTGGAATGAGAAGCCTGCACACCGCAGCTAGAGTATAGCCCCCACTCACACAACTAGAGGAAGTTTGTGCATAGCAATGAAGACCCAGCGTAGCCAAAAATAAATAAATTAAAAAAGAAAAAGTTTCGATGTAGAACCTGTATTTGGCGATTTTTAATGTTTTTCCCAAGTAAACGAGAGTAAACTTCATGAGAGAAAAAAGATGAAATGTAAAGAATTTAGGGCTTAGAGAATTATGTGCCAGACTATAGCTGCTGAAAGACTTCAAAGCAGTAGAAAATGCAAGAAACTTAAAATCAGAGGAGGAAAACCTCAGTGGTGCAAGGAATTCCCTGGATGTAAGGATCCTGTCAGACCCTAGCACCTAAGGGACCAAGTGGGAAACCATTTGTGTATAGCTCAAGCTTTCTGAGGCCTTTATTGGGAAGACTTGGTAGGGTTTCCTGATAAATCTATATTGTGCTAAGTTGCTTCAGTTGTGTCTGACTCTCTGCAACCACATGGACTATAGCCGCCAGGGTCCTCAGCCCATGGAATTCTCCAGGCAAGAAAACTGGAGCGGTTGGCCATTTCCTCCTCCAGGGGATCTTCCCAATCCTGGGATTGAATCCATGTCTCCTGCAGCTCCTGCACTGCAGGCGGATTCTATACCGTGGAGTCACTGGGTAAAGATCTGTATCAGGAGACTTAAATATATATGTATCGAGGAAATAAGAACAAAGGTTAACTATAGAACAACTTTGCTCTTTGAGAAAAGATGGGTTAGTGCTTTAGCCAATGGGAATGGATTCCAAGCAACAAGCCTGAAAAGCTTTGGGCCACATCACGTGAAGAAAACAACCATTCTGCTTCTTATCTTTACAGATCTTAGAATATACTGTTTAATCCTGTCATTGATCATTGTGGGAAGCAAGGAATAAAATCAGGTTTTGTTTTCTTCTTCTTAAAGAAAAATAAAATGCTTTGAGGAAGGAGNTGAGCATTCTTTGGCATTGTCTTTCTTTGGGTTTGGAATGAAAACTGACCTTTTTCAGTCCTGTGGCCACTGCTGAGTTTTCCAAATTTGCTGGCCTATTAAGTGAAGCACTTTCACAGCATCATCTTCCAGAATTTGAAATAGTTCAACTGGAATTCCATAGGAGATAATAATTACAATGGCTCAGACAAATTATCACAAAGATTTAATCTAACATGGAGAAATATGAATGAAAAGGAAAGACTGAAGTTGAGGGAAATTTTGTAATAAAAATTGACATAAATCAGGGCTTACTAAACACGAGTCATTGGAGAAAGGCCAATGGTGAGTCCAAATTTTTCAGAATTATTATTTGTTCAGATGGCAGGTGAGCAACCAGGATAATGAAGAGCAAGAATGTCTTTGCATTTCAGATGTGGCAGATATATTATATTAAGTTTATGACTGGTGGAATTTGAGATTCTTATGGAATATCCAGATAGAGATTCTTGTGTGGAGCTGAGAAGGAACACAGTCAGCAGAGTCTAATTGACCCTAGGGTCCACTAGTGATTCTGAAGAAGAGTAGGCTTAAAAAAGTAAGAGAATATTATTTTTGTAACACAAGTAAAACAAAGAACTTGAAAAGGAGAGAAAGAGTAGTCAGACAAGAGAATAGGAACTGGGATAATCATATGTTAAAGACTGAGAAGGTGAAACAAAAACATTAAATAAAAGGAGATTCTGTGGAGAAATGAAGAAAGTAGGACTCAGGAACTGCTAATGGATTTGGCATAAGAAGATGAATTTCTTTTGAATTCTAAGGGTAGAAACACAAATCAAAAGGATAAAATGGTGACTGGAGACACTACATCCAAACATTTCTGAGTTTTGCATTCTTAGTAGGTCAAAGCATACATTATGGCTTAATGGATATGGCCAGTATTATGGATTGCATATCTGGCTATCATAATTATATAAGTCACATCAAAGTGTATTTCCTTTCATTTGTTCACAAATTGCCTATTAACAGTGACAGTGTTAAAATTTTTGTGCTTCTTCAAACTTCAACTGTAGTCAAGCCTCCATAAAAGAGGAATAAGAACAATTTGGTAATTGTTTAGAAATGCCATGTGAATCAGTAGGTTTTTTTTCTGAATTCTTAGATAATTTATCAATGTTAACTGACTTAAATTTCACTCTCTTCCCTTAAAAAATGTTAGGTAGCATCCAGAAAGTAGTCATGGAGAAAAGAGAAATGTCCAAAGATCCTAATGTTTCTACCTGAGAGGGTTGTTTGTTTGATGTAGGTTTATTTGTGTGTGTGTGGGTGAGGAGGATAAAAAAAATAACATAAGGCTAACAGAACTTATTTCTTTTCTGTTGTGCCTGATAATAATACAACTTATCACCTTAAGTCATGTCATATTATATTTATTTCCGCTTGTAGCCTTAGGCAAAGCTACCAAATACCAAAGGCTTATATTACATCTCTGTTCAGATGTTTTTCTCCTAGAAAGGATCAAGAGACAAAGACTGCAATGATACTTTCAATTTTCAGACAAAATATCTGTATTAAGAGGTCATGACCATCATTCCTGAAGTTGGATATGATTAGCAAACACTTCTGTATGTTGCCCTTTATATATATGGTAACTATAATTACTCTTGATGTAGTTATGTGGATTGGGAGCTCATGTACACCTGTGGTGGATTCATGTCGAAGTATGGCAAAGCCAATAGAGTATTGTAAAGTAAAATAAAATAAAAAAATAAAATAAAAAATAAAAAACATGATACCATGAGATTCAAATCATTAAAATAAAAATGAAATATAACCTGAGTTTGTGATATTTTAAAAAATTAAGCATCCACATTGTCATATTTTGAAGCACCTAAGAATACTTGAGTAATCATCAAGATATAGAATCTTAAGATATTTAAATGTTCTGATTAAACCTAACAAGAGATTTCGACTTTTATGCTAGATCAATTAATGAAATAAAGTATTTCACATTGTAATAGCTATTTACTCTTACTATATCATTAAGCTATTTTTTTTTCTAAGAATTTGGAACATGCAGTATCACTATATCATGGTGAGAAATATTTATTTTGTTGGAAATGTGTGAATTTAGAGAATTAAATGAAAATTATGAGAGGAATTTGGCTCTTTGATATGACTCCCAAATGCAGACTCACCGTCTTAATCCATTATTTTTAATCAGGCAGGATTAGGGTGAAAAACTTTAATTTTCTTACTCAAATAAGAAAGAGTATAGACTTTGCACAACCATAATTCTATAGGACACCATTTAAATTATATATCTACCATCCAAGGCTAATATCTATATGAAATATTCCAGGTAAATGAAGTTAATGTATGGTAGAAGTCCAGAGAAGGTAGAATTCTCTGAATGAGAAAACTAAGCAAGTATTTAGTCTCTGCCGGGAAAGTTCTGCTGTCTCTGAAATTCTCCTTCTTCCACCCTGGTCTCCTTTACCAGAGTTCGTCCTTTCAGAACAGTTTTTCCATACATTCCTGGGGGCTTGATGGGTTACAAGCCCTAAATGGTAACAGTTAGTGTTGTTAACAGTTTGTTGTCATGGCTGCAGAAACACTAACTACAGTAGACAATTGAACCAACTTCATGATATGCCTTTCCTGCAAGACTGAAATTCCAATTTTCCAGTTGTATTTGGATCTGAAATTTGGCTTCACATGAGTTCAACATGTCCTAGGACAAAGAGAAACCAACTTTACACTGTGTTAAGTGGTTAACTCTACTTTTTCAAGCATAGAACACAATTTACAGACTGGAACATAAGAGTGATTAATAAAATCACAGGATTTATTTAGAAGTTTTTTTCATTCTTTTTTTAATCCCAGATTTTTTTGTCCAACATTAGATTTTCTTAGTTTTTCAATGGCTATTGTTATCTAACAAAGAAAGCAAAGATAACTTAAATTCTGGAAAGAAATGGTCAAAGATAAGAACTAATCAATCTCCAGTAATTCTTTCCACTCATTTTGTTTGCTTCCTTTAAAAATTTTTCACCATGAGTCTCTGCAAGTTTACAGTTCAGATTTCCTTTGACCTTGTACAAAAAACTGCTGTTCCTTAAGCAAAGAAGCTCTGGGTATGAGGTGGACTGTCTGGAAATTGACATAAGAAACTAGAGCTCCCAAAAGATGAGATAGCCATTTCTCATTCCAAGAATTACATACAATTCTTTTCTTGTTTTAGAGGTAACAGGAAAAGTTGATTTAACTTACGAATTAAAATCTGATTTTAAGGCCTGTTATGAAGTTAACATACAACTGGGCAAATTTAGCATATCTGATTATACCCATGAGATATCACTTTGACTTTGTAAATGATAACAATGGACCCAAAGTTACTCAAAGCAATTTATAGATAGACTGCACTGTCATAATTGGTGACCTTAGAACTTCAGTTGAAGTTATATCTGTACAGATGTCTGATAAGTTAGCTGGTATTTTCAGAAAGAAACTGAAACAATGCTTTTTTTTAAAAAAAAGAAAAAGAGAAAAGAAGATGCTTTAGACTCAGGATAATGCATAATGTTTTGACAGGAATACAATGGAGAGTTTTCCTGAAAGTTTACTTGGTCACACCAGGTTTTATCTGATACTTTTTGGGAGAATGTCTGCACTCATGAATGACAATTAGTTGCATGCCTGTGTATTACATTCAATATTGGAATCCAATTCAAAATGAACTCTACTTCAAAGAGCAAGTGGAGATGGACACTATGGTCCTAAATCAAACAAGTTCTGTAGAGTTGAGAAGGGATTGGGGGATAGTGTCATTGCCAGAATCGGGAAGAGTGAGGGAGCCAAGATCACTCCTATACATTCTCATTAGCTCTGTAAACAATGGCTAAGTTGAACATAGGTTGGTAACTTAAAATTCAACATCTCATCACCGCGAGGCAGAAGAATCCACACAAGCACCTACCTAGCAAGTTTCGGCCAGCAGACAGGGAGGGACAGGGGAACAGAAGCACTGGCAATGATCCCAGGGACAAGTAGGGGACTGGTGGCACTGCAGTTACACTGAGAGAGCCACTCTGAAGCAGCTGCGGAAATAGACCCATCTAACACCGCGAAAGCTAGAACAACTTCCCAAAGGCATGCTGAACCCATAGACACTCCAAAACCTACTACTGGACACTGCATTTCCCTTCAGAGAGAGGAGATCTAGCTCCATCAGTCAGAACACAGGCACAAGCTCCACCAACCAGGCAAACATCAGAGGACACTAACTCAACCCCATCCACAGGGGCAGACTCCACAACCAAGAAAAACGGCCTTGAAAACCCTTAAATTTTTTTTTTCTTTTTTCATTTTTTTTCTCTTATAAATCACACTGTTTATTCCCTCAACATATCTCCACCTTCACACTAGCATTTAGTGGTGCTGTGGAGTTTTCCTCATTGTTTTTCTTGTTATTAAAAAAAAGTCATTTTAAGATTCTTTCTTCTTATAAATCACACTGCATATTCCCCAACATATTTCCACTGTCTCATTAGCTTTTTGCGGTGCTGTGGAGTTTTCCTTTTTAAAAAAAAATCAAGGTTTTTTTCCTTATAAATCACACGGTTTATTCCCCCTACATATTTCCATCTCCATATTAGCCTTTTGTGATGCTGTAGAGTTTTCCTCTTTGTGTTTCTTGTCAAAAAGAGCAAGAGAAAAATTCATTTTAGCTGTTTTTTTTTTTCTTTCTCACTTTTTTTTTCCTTGAATTTTTTTGGTATTTTATTTTGAATGTATTCAATTGCTTTTCCTACTGTTCTTTACTGTCTTTAGCTATTCCTGAATATATATAAATCTTTTCCACAGATGTCTATTCATCTTTGCTTTTCTATTTTTTCTTTTTATTTTTTAAATCCTCTTCTCCACCCCTTCCTTTTCTCTTTTCTTTCCTTTCTTCTCTTTCTACCTCTCTCTTTTTTAATTCTCCTGTTTTTCCCTTCACTCTTTCTTCTTTCACCAATTAAGCTAGATTGTCAAGCTGTCTATGCTATATTCCCCAGTTGGCCTTCTGCTTATGCTCAGATTTCCAGATTGAGCATTAGATTGGTTGCTATCACCTCTGGTTTCCCTTGCTCACCAAGTCAACCTTTTGTAGTCTTTTCTTTAGAACGTTTTGGTTATGACTGTATGTGTGGAAGTGTGTGCATATGTCCCATTATTTCTGTAACTACCTACTTGATCTCTTCCCACTAGAACACAGGCCCAAGTCATCCCTAATAAGAAATAACACAAACCACCCAGCCAACATTTCCTTCCAAGGGAAAATATCAAAAGGAAGAAGTAATACAACCCTAAAGCCTGGGAAAAGGAGACCTCCAGTGGAGCAAGTTAGAAAAAAAAAAAAGATGAAAATACAGAGAAATACAATGCAAATGAAAGAGCAAGGTAGAAACTCACAAGACCAAATAAACAAAGAGGAAACAAATAATTTCCCTGAAAAAGAATTCAGAATGATGATAGTAAAGATGCTCCCAAGACTTGAAAATAGAATGGAGAAAATGCAAGAAACACTTAACACAGTTAAAATAATCACCAAGGACATAGAAGAAATAAAGAATAAGCAAACAGAGATGAATAGCACAATTACTGAAATTTAAAGTACACTAGAAATCTAAAATATACTGAATTTAAAATACAATAGCAAAATAATTGAGACAGAGGAATGGATAAGTGAGCTGGAGGAAAGAATGGTGGAAATAACTGCTGAAGGGCAGTATAAAGGGAAAGGAATGAAAAGAATTGAGGGAAGCCTCAGCGACCTTTGGAACAATATTAACTGCACCAATATTTGAGTTATAGGGGTGTCAGAGGAAGAATAAAAAAAGAAAGGCACTGAGAAAATTTTTGAAGAAATTATATTTGAAAACTTCTCCAACATGGGAAAGGAAATAATCAAATTCAAGAAGCACAGATTACCCTACAGGTTAAACCCAAGGAGAAACACATTGAGACACATATTAATCAAGCTAACAGAGATTAAGCACAAAGAAAGAATATTAAAAACAGCAAGGGAAAAGTAATAAGTAACATACAAGGGAAAACCCATACAATCAACAGTGAATCTTTCAGCAGAAATTCTATAGGCTAGAAAGGAATGGCAGGATATATTTAAAGTACTGAAAGAGAAAAACCTACAACCATGATTACTATACCTAACAAAGATCTCATTCAAAATTGACAGAGAAATCAAAAGCTTTACGGATAAGCAGAAATTAAGAGAATTCAGCACCACCAAATCTGCCTTGCAACAAATACTAAAGGGATTTACATAGCCAGTAAACACAAAAGAAATGAAAGACCTACAAAAACAAGTCCAAAGCAATCAAGAAAATGCCAATAGGAACATATATATTAATAATTACCTTAAATGTAAATGGATTAAATGCACCAGCCAAAAGATACAGACTCACTGAATGGACACAAAAACAAGACCCATATATATCCTGCTTGCAGGAGACCCACTTCAGACCTAGAGACACATATAGACTGAAAGTAAAAGGATGGATAAGGATAGTCCATGTGAATGGAAACCAAAAGAAAGCTGGAGTGGCAATCCTTATTTCAGACAAAATAGACTTTAAAATAAAGAATATCATAAAAGACAAAGAAGGACACTACACAATGATCAAGAAATCAATCCAAGAAGACATAACAATTGTAAATATCTATGCACCAAACATAGGAGCCCCTCAGTACATAAGGCAAACACTAACTGTCATAAGAGGAGAAATCAACAGGAACACAATAATAGTAGGGGACTTTAACACCCCACTGTCATCAATCGACAGATCATCAAAACAGAATCAATAAGGAGAATTAAACCTTAAATGAAACATTAGACCAAATGTACCTAATTGATATCTTCAGGAATTTCCACCCAAATGCAGAAGAATACACTTTGTTATCAAGTGCACATGAAACATTCTCCAGGATAGACCACATTTTGGGTCACAAATCAAGCTTCAGTAAATTTAAGAAAATTGAAATTGTATCAAGTATCTTCTCTGACTACAACACTATGAGATTAGATATCATCTACAGGAAAAAAAAAAAACACAGCAAAACACACAAACTCATGGAGATTAAACAATACATTACTGAATAACAAAGAAGTTACTGAAGAAATAAAAAAGGAAATCAAAAGATTCCTAGAAACAAATGACAATGAAAACACAATGACCCAAAAGCAGTTTGGGTCTGCTTTTGGGTCAGCAAAAGAGACTCAGCAAAAGCTGTTCTAAGAGGGAGGTTTATAGCAATAAATCATACCTCAAGAAAAGCTTCAAGTAGCCTAACTATACATCTAAAGCAGCTGGAAAAAGAACAAAACCCCGCCAAAGTCAACAGAAGGAAGGAGACCATCAAAAGCAGAGCAGAAATTTAAAAAAAAAAAGAAGAAGAAGGAAACAATAGCAAAGATTAATAAAAGTAAAAACTGGTTCTTTGAGAAAATCAACAAAATTGACAAACCACAAGCCAGACTCATCAAGAAAAGAAAGAAGAGAAATCAAATCAATAAAATTGAAAATTAAAAAGGAGAGGTTACAACAGACAACACAGAAATAAAATAGATCATTAGAGAATATTATGAGAAACTATATGCTAGTAAAATGGACAACCTAGAGGAAATGGACAGATACTTAGAAAAGTTCAGCTTCCCAAGACTGAACCAGTAAGAAACAGATATCATGAACAACCCAATTACAAAAAGTGAACTTGAAACAATGATCAAAAATCTCCCCAAAAAACAAAAGCCCAGGGCTAGATGGCTTAACAGGGGAATTCTATCAAACATTCAAAGAGTTAATGTCTATTTTTCTGAAACTCTTCCAATTGCAGAGGAGGGAACACTTCCAAGCTCATTCTATGAGGCCACAATCACCCTTATACCCAAACCAGGAAAAGACAACACGAAAAAAGAAAATTACAAACCAATATCACTGATGAACATAGATGCAAAAATCCTCAACAAAATTCTAGTAAACAGAATCCAACAACACATTAAAAACCTCATACACCATGACCAAGTCAGGTTTATTCCAGTGATGCAAGGATTCTTCAATATACACAGATCAATCAACATGATACACCATATCAACAAATTGAAAGATTAAAACCATGTGATCATCTCAACAGATGCAGAAAAAGCTTTTGACAAAATCCAGCATCCATTTATGATGACAAACACTTCAAAAAATGGGCACAGAAGGAATCTACCTCAACATAGTAAAGGCCATATGAAAAACCTACAGCAAACTTTATTCTCAATGGTGAAAAACTAAACATTTTCCCTCTAAGATCAGGAACAAGACAAAGGTGTCCATATTATTCAACATAGTTTTGGAAGTCCTAGCTACAGCAATCAGAGATGAAAAAGACATAAAAGGAATCCAGATCAGAAAAGAAGTAAAACTTTCACTGTTTGCAGATGACATGATACTATACATAGAAAACCCAAAAGAAGCTATCAGAAAATTACTAGAGCTAATCAGAAAATTCAGCAAAGTCATGGGATACAAGATCAACACGCAAAAATCCCTTGCACTCCTATATACTAACAATGAAAAAATCAGAAAGAGAAATTAAGGAATCGGTACTATTCACCATTGCAACCAAGAGGATAAAATATCTAGGAATAAACCTACCTAAGGATACAAAATATGGAAAACTATAAGCACTGATGAAGAAATCAAAGATGACATAAACAGATGAAGAGATATTCCATGTAGCTGGGTGGGAAGAATCAATATTGTGAAAATTACTATACTACCAAATGCAATCTACAGATTCAATGCTATCCCTATCAAATTACCAATGACTTTTTTCACAGAACTAAAACAAAAAATTTCACAATTCATATGGAAACACAGAAGNAGCTGGGTGGGAAGAATCAATATTGTGAAAATTACTATACTACCAAATGCAATCTACAGATTCAATGCTATCCCTATCAAATTACCAATGACTTTTTTCACAGAACTAAAACAAAAAATTTCACAATTCATATGGAAACACAAAAGACTCCAAATAGTCAAAGCAGTCTTGAGAAAGAATGGAACTGGAGGAATCAACCTCCCTGACTTCAGACTATACTACAAAACTACAGTCATCAAGATAGTATGTTACTGGCACAAAAACAGAACTATAGACCAATGGAACAAGATAGAGAACCCGGAGATAAAGCCACGCACCTATGGGTACCTTGTTTTTGACAAAGGAGGCAAAAATATACAATGGGGCAAAGACAGCCTCTTCAATAAGTGTTGCAGGGAAAACTGGACAGCTATGTGCAAAAGAATGAAATTAGATCACTACCTAATACCATATGCAAAGATAAACTTAAAATGGATTAAAGACCTAAATGTAAGACCAGAAACTATAAAACTCTGAGAGGAAAACATAGGCAGAACACTTGATGACATAAATCAAAGCAAGATCTTCTGTGACCCACCTCCTAGAGTAATGTAAATAAAAATAAAAATAAACAAGTGGAACCTAATTAAAAGCTTTTGCACAGCAAAAGAAACTATAACAAGGTGAAAAGACAACCCTCAGAATGGGAGAAAATAATAGCAGGTAAAACAACTGGTAAAGAATTAATTTCTAAAATATACAAGGAGATTATACAACTCAATATCAGAAAAGCAAACAACCCAGTCAAATAGTGGGAAAGGGACCTGAAGAGACATTTCTCCAAAGAAGACATACAGATGGCTAACAAGTACATGTAAAGATACTCAACATTACTCATTATCAGTCAGTTCAGTTCAGTCATTCAGTCGTGTCCAACTCTTTGCGACCCCATGAATTGCANCCCGTGGTGGATTCATGTCAAAGTATGGCAAAACCAATACAGTATTTTAAAGTAAAATAAAATTTAAAAATATACATATATTTAATTAAAGCAAAAAAAAAAGTCTACAAACAATAAATGCTGGAGAGGATGTGGAGAAAAGGGAACACTCTTGCACTGCTGGTGGGAATATAAACTGAAGAAGACATGGAGACTTCTTTAAAAGCTAGGAGTAAAACCAACATATGACCCAGCAATCCCACTCCTAGGCATATACCCTGAGGAAATAAAAACTGAAAAAGACACATGTACCCCAATGTTCACTGCAGCTCTATTTACGATAGCTAGAACATGAAAGCAACCTAGATGTCCATTGACAAATGATTGGATAAAGAAGCTGTGGCACATATATACAATGGAATACTACTTAGCCATTAAAAAGGAACACATTTGAATCTGTTCTAATGAGGTAGACGAAACTAGAGCCCATTATACAGAGTGAAGTAAGTCAGAAATAGAAATATATATTGACACATATATATGGAATCTGAAGAGATGGCATGATGATTTCATTTTCAAGGAGGCAAGGGAGAAACAGAAATAGAGACCAGACCTATGGACAAGGTGGGAGGAGAGGAGGGGGAAGGGGAGACATATGGCAAGAGTAACATAGAAATTTACAATAATACTATGTGTAAAACAGATAGCCAATGGGAATTTGCTGTATGACTCAGGGAACTCAAACAGGGCTCTGCAACAGGCTGAAGGGTGGGGCAGGGAGGGAAATGGGAGGGAAGTCTTGAGGGCAGGGACATGGATATACCTATGGCTGATTCTTGGTGATGTACAACAGAAGACCACAAAATTCTCTAAAGCAATTATCCTTCAATTAAAAAATTAAAAAGAAATTCAACATATCAGTCAATGAAGCTCATTATCTCAAGGAGGCATATTCCTCATTCGTTCAGTGCTCCTTTTCACTGCTAAGAGGATACCATTCCCCTCCTCCCCCCACTGCCCCACCTTGCTGCTAATCAAACCTAAAACTTGGAAGCAATCCATGATTTTTCATTCTCTCTCATAGTCCACATCTAGTCATTCATGAAATTGATTTTCTTACCTCAGAAATATGTCTGGAATATTAAAATTTCTTCTTATGTCATCATCATTGAAATTACTGTGGAAGTTTCCTAGTCTCTCTCTTCATGTCTAGGTTTGCCCTTTCTAATTCATTTTTGGCCCAGGAACCAGAAGATCTTTTTTGAAAATACAGATCTCATCTTGTCACTACCTTTGTAAAACTGTGTGAAAACTTCACATTGTCTTAAAATATACAAAATTCTGACAAAACAATCCACAGTGTTTATAGCTCTAGCCTGAGCTCACTTTACCTTGGTTAATTACGCTGTACATCTTCCGACCCTCTGTCAGATTTCAAGCATTATTTACAGAATCTTGGTTCTAGGGTTTCATTGGCAGGGGGTAGGTATGGAATGCTATTATTCCTTCATTTTCACCCTACTCATGTTCATCCTTTCCTGTCAGTTTTAAGAGTTTTTTTTAAGAAATCTTCCTCACTCCTAGACAAGTTTAAATCCCCATATTCTGACCCAAAGCCTTTGTGAACTGAACCCCTTCTCCACACTTCAGTGTCTAGCTCAGTGTTCATACCTAACTTTAAGCTCCATGTCTTAAGGGACTCTTTCTATCTTGTTTACCCTTGCTCTCCTTATTTCTACTATAAATCCTGAAAACATAGTGGAAGCATGATAAATATTTATTTATACAAATTGAGAGAAATACATTAGAATGATCAAATCATGTGTATCACCTTCCTTTCAAATTCTGAAGGCTAGCAATTTCAAATATACCTATATTGTCATAATCCATACTTTACTTCTGCTTTGCACATTTGAATTGTTTGTGAGTGTATATGAGTGTGTGTTTGTATATAGGTGTGTGTTAAATGGAGGAGAGTGGAAAGAAATAAAGTGGGAATACCAAGGCCTACCCTACCCCCATTTTTTTTTTTTTTTTTTGCCAATAGTGTGAAAAACACTGTGGGGGACAATTGGCCTTCTTTTTATCAAAGTCTTGCCATGTTCTGAAGTCTTTTCTAGGCTTATTGGTAGAAGAACATATACTCAAACAGAAAGGTTTATAAAATGCAAATAGAAATCCTCTGGAGAATAAATCATAGCATACCCCGATTCCTCTGTCTGCCTTTAAAGATGTGAAGATCTGAGAGAATATATAAAACCTAATCCCTTCCTGTGGTTTTAAGAAAATATTGAGAACAAAACACATGTAACACTCAGCACATACCTGCAGTCACTCTAAGTAAATGTTTCCTCTGCATTGTGGAGGAAGGAATTTTGTAACTCTCAGCTTTTGAAAATTAGCTAGTTTTTTTTTTTTCCCCAAAAAAAACTTTATTGAGAAGTGTATATACTTTGGAAGCAGTATATTTCTCAAATCCTGTACATTAGGATAGTATTTCTCTGTAGATGTTTATAAGTTTAATAAAGGAAACCCTACATCTTTGGGGGTTGGATGAGTTACATTGCACTATATAACACTATTAAAATTTTTGAGAAATATAGTTGTGAAGAAACTTGGGCAACAAAGATTAACTTAGATTTTCCAGATATTTTATCATGTAGCCAAATTCCTTATTTGTTTGTTTATTGGGTTTGAATGCTTGTTAAAATCCAAGCCACTCAGAAAAAAATTGATGAATTATTCTAGTGTTAAAGGAAAGAAAGTAAGTTCCACTCTAGCAACTTTATCGGTCTCTTTTACCCCTCAGATAACCTAACATATCCTCGTCTCAGTCACAATTTGTAAAATGACAGTAATCACACCTACTCCCTAGTTGGTGTAATGAGAATTAAAGGAGAAACATGTACTAGAAATCCTACTTAAAAGTCTCTTTTATGTCCCAAACCAGAGGAGAAAAATTGTGATAAAGCACTTCATGCAAAATATATACAGCAGCATTTATTGTAACATTATAATCATGACATAAGGATTTACATAAAATAAACAGCAATGCCTTTTGCACTGTGGTAACTTTAAAAATGGAAGTTATGTACAAATTCTAGTTGTTGCCATCAAAATTTGCCCAGATGAATGGCAAGCAGCACCACACATGTGCACAGGGAGAACTTGATGAGCACTGCAATCAAAGCGCAGGGAGATGCACTTTACAGATGAGCAAAGCAACTGCTGAAACAATGGCTCTGAATGCCTTTTTATATTCACATCACTCTCAGCATGTCTGAAAATCATAAACAGACTTCAAGGAAGGAAAAGTCGGAAATCGGAGCACACAGCATCTGGGTTTCTAGACAAGTCTAGGTTATGAATTAGAAATGAGTGAATTTAAATTTTCTGTCACATTTGTGCCAGCTCAGGGACCTGAATTTTATCCCCTTACCACTTCCTTCCCCGCTCCTAGGACCCATCACTTGTGGTTAAATAAAGGCGAATTCAAGTTAAGAGGAGAACTCAGACACCACAGAGTAAACACTCACAACATCCTCCACCTAAAGAGTTACACTTCAGAGAAAACAAATGATTCTTTCCCTTGAGAGAATTGCTGTAAGCAAATATATGACAGTTCACAGACTTTCATTCTGGTGAAGCTAACTAGAAATGGAAATCACTGAATCAGACTTGAAATGAAAATTATCTGCAAGAGTCTCATTTATTTCAAGTTTCAATGATTACCTCATGTGAATTTTACTAAATTTCATTTTAAATAAATAGGAAAGTCAAAGCATGATTTCTCTTTTAAAAGGACAAGAAAGTAATACTAAATTTTAAGGCTTTGAAATCATGCATTCAGTTCAGTCAGTATCAGTTCAGTCACTCAGTAGTGTCTGACTCTTTGTGACCTCCATGGACTGCAGCATAATAGGCTTCCCTGTCCATCCTGGAGTGTGCTCAAACTCATGTTCATCGAGTCAGTAATGCCATCCAAGCATCTCAGCTTTTGTCATTTCCTTCTCCTCCTGCCTTCAATCTTTCTCCACATTAGGGTCTTTTCAAATGAGTCAGTTCTTCGCATCAGGTGGCCAAAATATTGGAGCTTCAGCTTCAACATCAGTCCTTCCAGTGAATATTCAGGACTGATTTCCTTTAGGATGGCCTGGTTTGACTTCGTTATTGTATAAAGGACTCTCAAGAGTCTTCTCCAACACCACAGTTCAAAAGCATCAATTCTTCTGTGCTCAACTTTCTTCACAGTCCAACTCTCACATCCATACATGACCACTGGACAAACCATAGCCTTGACTAGATGGACCTTTGTTGGCAAAGTAATGTCTCTGCTTTTGAATATGCTATCTAGGTTGGTCAAACCTTGAAATTTGTAATTTAATCTCTGTTCCTTTTATAACTAAATTTCTACCACACTTTCCCAGTATAAAGATTTAAGACTGTATGTTTCCTTTAAAATACTGTTTCTGCATTTTTCCACAGGATTTGATGTACAGTGTAGTTAACCTTACTTATGGTGTTAAGCCACTCAGGTGTGTCCGACTGTTTGCAAACCCATGCACTGCAGTCCACAAGGCTCCTCTGTCCATGGAGTTCTCCAGGCAAGAATACTCTAGTGGATTGCTGTTTCCTTCTCCAGGGTTGCTTCCTGACCCAGGGATGGAATCCATGTCTCTTAAGTCTCCTTTACCACTAGTGCTACCTGAGAAGCCACAAACATATGGAGGTTTATTTATTCATCTTTTCTTGTTCTTTTACATGTTTAACTAAACTGCATAGTCTTGAGAGAATATGAGCTCCATGATACCTATGCTTTGAAATTTATTGTTACTTGATTCATTCTTGAAATAATCAATTTTCGGAATGAGCAATGGTTTTAGCCTTTAAGCCATGTCCTACTCTTGCAACCCCACGGACTATAACCTGCCAGGCTCTTCTGTTTATGGGAAATCTCCAAGCAAGAACACTGGAGTGGATTGCCATTTCCTTTTCCAGGGGATCTTCCTGACCCAGAAATCAAACCTGGTTCTCCTGCCTTTCAGGCAGATTCTTTACCTACTGAGCTACGGGGGAAGATTACTGTAATATGAGGGCACAGAAATATGTGTAATTCCATTATAATAAAGCTGTTATTGTTACTGTTCAAAAATGTCTTCAATTATTTTTGATTATTTGTCTTTTCAAGGATTAACAGAAGGATTCTGAACTCTTCCTCTAAATTATTAGATTTATCTTCAGTTCAGTTGTTCAGTGACCCCATGGACTGCAGCACGCCAGGCCTCTCTGTCCATGACCAACTCCTGGAGTTTACTCAAACTCATGTCCATTGAGTCGGTGATGCCATCCAACCATCTCATCCTCTGTCATCCCCTTCTCCTCCCACCTTCAATCTTTCCCAGCATCAGGGTCTTTTCAAATGAGTCAGTTCTTCATATGAGGTGGCCAAAATATTGGAGTTTCAGCTTCAGCATCAGTCCTTCCAATGAATATTCAAGACTGATTTCCTTTAGGATGGACTGGTTTGTCAAAGGGACTCTCAAGAGTCTTTTCCAACACCACAGTTCAAAAGCTTCAATTCTTCATTGCTCAGCTTTCTTTATAGTCCAATTATAGTTCAACTCTCACATCCATACGTGACTACTGGAAAAACCATAGCTTTGACTAGACAGACCTTTGTCGGCAAATTAATGTCTCTGCTTTTTAATATGCTGTCTAGGTTTGTCATAGGTTTTCTTGCAAGGAGCAAGCATCTTTTAATTTCATGGCTGCAGTCAACATCTGCAATAATTTGGGAGCCCCCCAAAATAAAGTCTGACACTGTTTCCATTGTTTCTCCATCTAATTGCCATGAAATGATACAACCAGATGCCATGATCTTAGTTTTCTAAATGTTGACTTTTAAGTCAACTTTTTCACTCTCCTCTTTCACTTTCATCAAGAGTCTCTTTAGTTCTTCTTTGCTTTCTGCCATAAGGGTGGTGTCATCTGCATATCTGAGGTTATTGCTGTTTCTCCTGGCAATCTTGATTCCAGCTTGTGCTTTATCAAGCCCAGCATTTCTCATGATATACTCTACATATAGGTTAAATAATCAGGGTGACAATATACAGCCTTGAAGTATTCCTTTCCCGATTTGGAACCAGTCTGTTGTTCTATGTCCAGTTGAGGCTACCTTATTGGAAGCAAAAGAAGTTAAAATTGTATCTTTTGGATGGATTTAAACCATGATCTTTTAATAGAAATCCTAAAAATGTGCTTTGCTTTAGTGTCTTTTTTCCCCTGAAATTGATATAGCTAAATCAGCTTGCTTTTGTTTCTTAACTAGAAAGTGAGCTAGTTACTATAATTGTAGAATTTTATTTCATTTCTTCTGAAAATAGAAAACAATCAACAATCAGTACCTTATTGGATTATACTGGGATAATCGCTTGTGGTTCAAGATGCAATAGGACTTACTAAAGATTTTATAGTAAAGCTACTTTGCATTAAACTTTATAATTTCTATATATTTTTTCCCAAGTATAGTACATTGAAAATGCAGTTGGTTTTTATGTATTTCTTCAATAATTTATAAATCATCCATGAACCAGTATAAGTCCCCCTTTTTATTTCCCTCTAAGCAATTTTATTATATGTGTGAAAGCAAACAATCCCCTCTACTAAAAAAATTAAGAAAGAAAATTTATTTCTGCTTTAAAAATTTCAGAGATTTTTACCCTTACTCTTAAAATGAAGAATCTTCTCAATAGGGAAAGTAAGGTAGACTTGAAACTCTGCATTCAGATGCTTATATCTGTCCTTTTCTCCTTTGCTTTTTGCTTCTCTTCTTTTCACACCTATTTGTAAGGCCTCCACAGACAGCCATTTTGCTTTTTTGCATTTCTTTAGCATGGGGATGGTCTTGATCCCCGTCTCCTGTACAATGTCACAAACCTCATTCCGTAGTTCATCAGGCACTCTATCTGTCAGATCTAAGCCCTTAAATCGATTTCTTACTTCCACTGTATAATCATAAGGGATTTGATTAAGGTCATACCTGAATGGTCTAGTGGTTTCCCCTACTTTCTTCAATTTAAGNGGGACCAGAGCCCCCAGGAGCAGGGGCGTCCCAGCCAGAGCCCCCAGGAGCAGGGGCGCCCAGCGGGGATCAGAGCCGTCAGTGCGGCCAGGCGGGGACTGACCTCCCACCTGCACAGCCCCCAGGAGCAGGGGCGTCCCAGCGGGGATCAGAGCCCCCAGGAGCAGGGGCATCCCAGCAGGGATCAGAGCCCCCAGGAGCAGGGGCATCCCAATCAGAGCCCCCAGGAGCAGGGGCATCCCAGCGGGGACCAGAGCCCCCAGGAGCAGGGGCGTCCCAGCGGGGACCAGAGCCCCCAGGAGCAGCAGGGACGCCCAGGCGGGGCCATCAGCAGCAGGAGCAGCCGGGCTCCAGGTAGGGCTCACAGCCAGACTGAACAGGCAGGGTCTGGGTGGACATCCTCATCAGGAGGCGTGGGGATGGCCCAGGCAGGATCCTAGCCAGGTGCGCAGGCAGGTCCGTGCTGGGCCCCTGGGACGCAGGGCAGGGGAGGCTCCTGCCCCACGATGTCTTCAGCCCTGGCCCCTTTGGGTTTCAGGGCCAGTCATGGGGTCCAGTGGAACCTGGGAAAGAGGCTGACCTCTCGCTGCATGAAGTCACCACACGTCTGCCGAGTCATCAGGATGCCCCTCCTTCCCATCTGGGAAGGTGCATTTCCAGGTGCTCAAAGACCTCTCTGGAGGAGAGACCCCTTGGTCTGGGGGTGGAAGGGCAGGCCAGGCCCCAGAGCAGAAGGAGATGTGCATGTGCAGGGACAGAGCTCCAGAGGTAGGGCTGAGGGTGCTGGGCTCCTGGAGGAGGGCGGCCTGGACCGGGCGAGAGCCTGGGCAACGACTCACCTGGGGCTCTGGAGCCTGACCGGGCCTCCGCTCTCCTGGCAGGGCTGGCCAGCTAGGGGCAGAGTGGGCGACGGGCACTGGCAGGAGGAGGGGCACCCCCTGGGCTGCTGTGGGGATGCAGTCCAGCCTGAGCCAGCACCCTCCTGGGGTCATTCCTCCCGTCAGGAGTCTTCTGGGCTGAGGCCTGGGGGTCCGTGGGGGCTGGGCGCTTCCCTGCACTCGGCCGCACAGGTCCTCACCCTCTGTTTCTGTTGCCTTCTGGTCAGGAGGAGCTGCCCAGCTTCAGCACTCGGGGCCTCAGCGTCCATGGCTGCAGCATCCACTCGGCAAAGGTGAGAGCCCGCCCATGCTGCAGCGGCGGGAGGGCGGAGAGCTGCCGGGCACAGCTGCAGTTCCCTGCCGCCCTAGCCCCAGACCTGTGAGGCATCCTCGGGCTGGGAGGGGTCTGCGCCCTTCCTGGCCCCATCGAGTTCACCCCCCTCAGGGCCTCCCTAGGGAGCTGGCAGCTGGGCAAACACCATGCCCCATTTTCCAGCAAAAGGCCCTGGAGATCGGGTTAGCCAATGAGTGAGTGAAGATGCTGAGGAATTGGAGTAAATACCAGGGCCGCAATGGAGCATCCTAACCTGAAGGGCACTGGCCTGGGCGCCTAACCAGGCCCCAGGAGAATCTGACACCAGGACCACAGCCAGCCCAGCTTGGGGCCCCGCAGGGAGAGAGCAGCAGGGCCTTGGCCCGTCCTAGCTGAGGGACGGCCTTTGCCTCCGTCTCCTCCTGGGCGTTCCCCATGCGTGCCGGTTTCAGGGCAGGCTTCCCTCCTGAACACCCCGACGGGTCTGCGGAGGAACCGCCACAGGTGCCAGGGCAGGTGTGGTCTCTGCTGCTGGACCTGGAGCGGGTGAAGGCAGAGAACAGAGGGCAGGACCAGGCCTCTCCCCCCGTGTGGGGCAGCGCCCACAGGCCGGGCCGCCTCCGGGGCCCTTCACCCACCCCCAGCACTCTTCTGGGACCTCCCAGGCCCACAGCCCCAGCCTGCCGGCCAGGAGGTCCCCATACACCCCTGCCCCACTGCCCATTCTGCTTGGCCTGTGCAAACACTTGGTCCAGAGATGGACAGATGCCACCTGGGATCAAACTAAGCCCTCCTGACAGCTGGGGTTGGGGGTGGGGCATCAATAGAGCCACCCAGCAATGGGCAGGGACCGGGCGGGCATCGATAGAGCCACCCAGCAAGGGGCAGGGACCGGGCGGGCATCGATAGAGCCACCCAGCAATGGGCAGAGACCAGGGCGGGCATCAATAGAGCCACCCAGCAAGGGGCAGGGACCGAGGTGGGCATGGAGAGAGTCACCCAGCAACGGGCAGGGACCAGGGCGGGCATGGAGAGAGTCACCCAGCAAGGGGCAGAGACCAGGGGAAAAGAGCAAGGAGTCACCCAGAGAAGCACAGAACAGAAGGCACGGCCCAACCAGGGGAGCCACAGGCCTGTGTTATTTGAGAAGCTGAATTGGGACAAGAAATGGGTCTTTTCCTATTGCCCAGTGAGGTCCCTTCAGTTCCGTTCAGTCACTCAGTCCTGTCCGACTCTTTGCGACCCCATGGACTGCAGCATGCTAGGCTTCCCTGTCCTTCACTATCTCCCGAACTTTGCTCAAACTGATGTCCATTGAGTTGATGATGCCATCCAACCATCTCATCCTCTGTCATCCCCCTTCTCCTCTGCCTTCAGTCTTTCCCAGCATCCAAGCAGTGAGGTGGTGGACACCCGCTGGTCACTGAGGGCCACAGCCAGCATCACTCCCAGGCCTCAAAGCGCCTCCAAACCAAGCAGAAATCAGGACAATGTGCGGAGGCCAAGAGTGTGTCACCATATGAACAAAAGGACGCTGTGAAACGGGAAACGTGCGTGTCTGTTAGGGCTATGGGGAGCCCCAAAGATAAACTTTTGCATTCTAACCAGGGTCTGACAGAGATGTCAGGACCGTGGTGCTCTGCACTCCTCCTGAGCTGTTTTAGCTCAAGGTGATGGGAGCCTGAGGCCTCAGCAGCCGTCCAGTCCTCGCGGACCCCAAGCTCGGTGCGGCCCGGAGGACGCGAGGAGCGGCAGACAGCCAGAGAGGAAGGAAGAGAGCCGCCGCCGAGGCCCANCTGCACTCCCCTACACTGGGATCTCAGCAGGTCCTTTCAAGAGCCTTGTGCTGTAGGAAGTTTTTCTGGCCCCATCATCACCGGGTCTGTCAAGTATTTTACAGCTAGCTACCTAGCTAGCTAGCTGAGTATTTGGTACCATACGTTTCACTTCACACAGATGAAACCCCAAAGCTTTCTTACTGCTACTTATTTAACTTTAAAAAGAACAAAATAGACAAGAGACAGAGGAGCACAAATTAAGATAATAAAATTAGCATTTCCAGCCTCTCGGAGAGGCAGCGCTGGCCACCGTGGCTTGGCTTTGATAACAAGCTAAGAGTCTAATTTTATTTTAGTTTTAAGAAATAGGACATTCATCTTATTAAAAATAAATATTTTATACATGTTTCCATAATTACGTTTCCATAATTCCTTGGTAACAGATTGCTGTTGGAACTGTTCGCACGCATCCGTCTTGCTCCATTCGGGTCTGGTCACAGAGTTTGATTATTTCTTCATTGAAGTCGTTTCATCCCACTGAGCATTACGACTTTGAATTTGTGTCATTAATTTCATACCTGACCCTGAGCTATATTTTTATTACATTAAAGAGTTCTGGAGGAGATGGTGTTCATTTAGAAACAAGCATTACGCAAAAAATCCAGCTANCAGGCACTCTACCTATCAGATCTAGGCCCTTAAATCTATTTCTCACTTCCACTGTATAATCATAAGGGAGTATTAGACTGTTCTAAAGTCAATCAACTGTGGTGATGGATGCAGAATTCTGAATATACAAAAGCTGTTGAATTATATACTTTAAAAGGATGAATTTATGGTATGTGAATTATATCTGAATAAAGATGTTTAAAAATAAAGCAACAAGATAAAGTAGCTGTCACTGTTGACTGTTATGTGTCAGAAAATATTCTGAGATTTTAACCATAGGAGTTGGGTAAGGGGCTGGTTCATTTCAGAGAACAAAAACCTTTCAGGTATTTCAAGTGAAATGGATTTAATACAGGGAGTTAGATGCATATAAATCTGTTGGAAAGACTGGGGAAGCAAATGTGAGGTTACAGATGACATCATGATCCAGAAAGTCAAGAAGCTGCTGCCACTAGAGGTCAGAAAAATGCAGACAATGGTTGCCAGTGTCTCAGCTGCCCCCACACCCCTAAAATGAATAATTTCCAGGGGAATGGATTTAGACTGCCCTAGTAAGAACTCACATGTGCCAGATCTATGTGACTTTCACCTCTGGCAAAAGAAAATTGGGGTTGATGTCCTGTCTTTCAAATTGCATACAAGCCTGTCTTGTTGGCAGAATCTAAACCATATCCAGAAACACGGAAGCTTGCTGTAGCCATTAAATAAATAAATAATATAAAGTGTTTTGTCTAAAGGCCAGCATAAGACAGATGCCAGCGGAACTGTAAATGGTAATTTAATTCCAAACTGAACTAAGGCTGTATTCATTTGAGTTATTCAGAGCCTTGTCAGAGGAGTTTACAGGCTAATTTTTTCTGGGGACACAAAAGCCCCAGCTACAATCTAGGAATGCTTTACCCTTATCTTAGAAGAATAGATTTAATGTCATTAATTTCCCCTGATGATTCAGAGTGGATTTTTATTTAGGTCTCAGTTAATGCCAAACAAGCAATCCACACTGTTCTCAAATCTGTTCGTCATGATTTGCATTGCTTTAAGTGTTGCTATCACCTGCAATAGACTATACTTTTTAGTTCTTTGTGATGCCTGGGGGTGTTTGTGTCCCAGCTGCCATCTGGCAATTATTGCTAAGCAAATGCCCCCGCTTTTTTCCCTAGATTAGTCATCATAGGAAAGTGCAGTGTTCTTATGAATGTCTGTTCTATAAATGAATGAAAAGGAGAAACTATGCTTAAAGTGTTAAAATGTATGAAAGTACTTTCAGAATTGGGTAGGATTTGAATAAGAGAAGGTCTAGAATTACACAGAGCTTCCCAACTTTTACCTAATCACCAAACATCCATGTATACTGTTTTATTTTCCTTGCTTTTATGTAATTCATGGACTCTGAGTCACTTGATTTTTATTTATTTATTTATTTCAGTCACTCATCCCTACACCCTCTGACCTTCCATTTTTACGTCTCCCTACTAAGGCATTTTTGGCTTGTCTGTGCGGTTCTAATCTTAGGTAAGCAGATGATTTTCTCTATAGGATGTCTTTTAGTATTTCCCTGACATTGTTTAGCATCCTCTCCAGGGTGTCAGCTTGCATCCTTGTTGCTCTCATACACAATGGAATATACCCTTGGGTGAGGTGGAAAGGAAACTCTTGTCTGGTAGGCAGAGACAAAAATACCAGGGGAAACTTAAGGGTGGCGTGGAAGTTAACTAAGTGATGCAGCCTTTGATCTTACCTGTTTATGCCAGGAGGATATGCAAGACAAAATAGTGAGTGAAGCAGAAGGAAAATCAGAGTTAGCTCTGTTTGTGAAGGGGTGTCAATTAATGGCTTCCTGAGTAGAGAACTGGCAGCCAGAGCTTTTGATCTTGGCCGATCCTAGGAGTAGGACTGTGAATTAAAGTTTCAGGTTGTGAGCACCTAAACAAGGGCTACATCTGTGTGACTGGTTTTGTATAGCCTAGAGCCATGCTTGGGTGGTCACTTTGTAATAACTAGTGACTACTGTGGTAAAAGGCTTCCAGTTGATTCTAAGAGCACATCCAATGAGGCCAGAATCTATGCTACTTAATAGATAGGCCAGAATCTATGCTACCTATGCTCTAGGTTTCTTCTCTCAACCTGAGAGCAATGATGCAGCCTATATTTATATAAAAATTTATGTATGAGATTAAAAGTGATAAGACTGATACAAGCAGTGAATAAAAGTGTTACAGGCAATAAAGAAAGCCAAGAAATCATATGGAGGAGGAATTTGAGCAAAATATTAGGAGGAAAAAAAGTTTCCAGTTTCCCTAATTTTTTCATCCATTACCACATACAAAAAGTACATATTTTATGTACTTGCTGTTCATCCCTGCAAGACTGTAACCAACTTGAAGTCTGAAGAAACTAGATCCATACGCTATGACACTGACTAGAAAATTTTGACTAGGCTAGACAATTTTAAACACAACCTATGGTAAAAAAGAAATTCCACTGCAGTGTGGGAAACCCAGGTTTGATCCCTGAGTTGGGAAGATATCCTGGAGGAGGGAATGGCAACCCCATTCCAGTATTCTTGCCTGGAGAATTTCAAGGGCAGAGGAGCCTGGAAAGCTACAGTTCATAAGGATGACAAAGAGCTGGATGAGACTGAGTGACTAGCATTACTACTACTATACCATGCTAAATGCTAGTTATAGGTCCCCAATGAGCAGAATAGTGACAGGAATTTTGAACAGTAGTATACATAGTTCAGGCAGAGATTTAGCAAAAGATAAATCTATAAGATAACAGTTCCCAATTTCTTCATTTTCTCCTATCTTACTCTCATTTGTTTCACCCTTGCTTCCAACATGCTAAGCTCTTGAAAACAGTCTTGTAGAGTAGATAGAATTTTAACTGGCAGAGGAAAAGATAGGAAGTGCTTTTGGAGAGGACAAACTATTCAAAATTGAATGATAGAGCAAGCCAGAATGGTGAAGGAAATCAGAATATGTGACCTTAAAATATGCCTCTGACATCATTATTATTTTGAGCTCAAGGCAATTAAGAAAGAGCAAATGCAGAAACAGCTCTCCCTACTCTCTTTTCTGCCTAAAGGCAAGATATAAATTCTCTTTTTTACTGGAGATAGACTTTTAGCAGCCCAGAGGCACCAAAGGAATTTGCAAACAGACCTTACCAACCTTGGTAGTGGTTTAGTCACTAAGTCATGTCTGACTCTTGCAACCCCATAGACCGTAGCCTCCCAGGCTCCTCTGTCCATGGGATTCTCCAGGCAAGAATCCTGGAGTGAGTTGTCATTTCCTTCTCCAGGGAATCTCTCCAACCCAGAAATCAAACCCAGGTCCCCTACAAATTTCAGGCAGATTCTCTACTGACTGAGCTACAAGGGAAGATTTACTGACATTAGACCTCTCCAATATATTTACCTTCCTGCAGTTTGCCATCCTTGGAGGAGTAAAATGCTTTTCTTCCTCCTTTCATTTCTCTACAAATGTATTGTTCTTGGTTGAAGATGCTGTAAAAAGCCAGAGTTCTAGCCATCACTTTGAGTTACTTTTGTCAAGATTCCTCTCATGTGAGGTATGCAGCAGGCATTAATAAATTACTTGTTTTTCTCTTGTTAATCTTTCTTTTTTGGTAAAGATACTCAGCTAAAAACCCAAGGTAGGTAAAGTTTTGCTTCCTTTTGGTTAGAGTATAGGACATACAATTAGGGGAAGTGGTATAACTTTGGTAAGGTGGTTTTGGACAATGTCCTGGGTGAGGAGGAAGTAGTAGGGTAGACATTGATTGAGGAATTTCAGCTTAATTTATTTTGCGTTGAGGAGGCATTAAATCAAGGTTTTAATTGTAGGGAAACAATCAGGTCAGAGTTGCACTTTAAAAAGTTAACTCTGATAGTGGAATTTACTCATTCACATCTATTTATTTACCAATTATTTTAATAATAAAGAAAACGACATTAAATGCTGCAAAAAGGAAAAGTATAACATGATCAGCTTATTGCTATGATGAGAGTGCAGTTTATGAAATGTGTGCTGTAACTATGCCACCTGCTACAAACAATGAAAGGAATTGAGAGGAGAGAGAAACTGCTTCCAGCCATCGGAAAGACCATGTGGGGCTAAAGACAGAGGCCAAGCACGAGGACTGTAGATCACCAAAGTGACTGCAGTTGGAATAGAAAGTATAGAGAAGAGACGCTGCAAAGGTAAACCTGAGATACTTGGTCACAATTTTCATTAGTGAGGTAATAGGAAATGAGTCAAATGTCTGCATTTTTCAAACCAAGATAACCAGGATTCATCCATTCATTCTACCATTCACTAATTTGGCACATTTTATATACTGGTGACCCTGTGCCAGGATTATTTAAACTGTTAGAAGAGAGAGGGATGAACAAACTAGTCCTCATGGAACTCACTGCCTAGTAGGAGAATAGCAGCATAAACAGAGTGATAGTGTTGTATGATCAAAACAGGAAACTAGGGNTGGCACATTTTATATACTGGTGACCCTGTGCCAGGATTATTTAAACTGTTAGAAGAGAGAGGGATGAACAAACTAGTCCTCATGGAACTCACTGCCTAGTAGGAGAATAGCAGCATAAACAGAGTGATAGTGTTGTATGATCAAAACAGGAAACTAGGGGGAGAGGTTGGTTGTAAAAGAGGATTTCATTTATTTTATAGTATTCTGAGTTTGAGAAAATGATGAGGTATATTTCTAGAGAGAAAGAGGGTCAAGTGGAAATAGTTCAAACCATGAAAATAAATGGGTTCACTAAAGGAGAGGTATGGAAAAGGAAAAAAAATAGAGTTTTGCATAGACTCTCCAGAAATACCCATATTTTGGAAATGGAATGTTGGATAAGAGCCAATTAAGGAGACAATAGTAGAGGAATGAAAATTTTGGAATTGACACAGATGTTACAAATATCAAAGAAAATATTTTTACAAACACAACAATCAGGGAATACACCTCGTCTCATGCAAGAAAGTGTGGGGATGTAGAGGGACAAATCTGGCAGTTATAGTACTGTGATGGGGGCAGAAGCCCACCTTAGGTGTGAAAGGAAGCAGAGAGACTGGATAAGTATTTGAGAGAGAGAAAGGAAAGTTATAAGAAAGTTGTTTTTAACCTAATCATCATATGTGGTCACCAGTGTATAGGAATTTTTAGAGCCAAGAAAGAGAAAGCAAAGTGAGGAAATAGCTAATCAGGGGGAGGAAGTGTGAGAGGGTGAGATTGAGCACACACAGCCTTGGCAGAGGAGATGGGAACCCTTTCCTCAGAAGTGTGTCAGGTGTGCAGACAGATGGTCGATCCAAAGTACAGGAAAGCGGAGGAAACTGCTGGCAAATGGTCCTGATACTCTTGGTAACTTAAGAGGGAGGATGATGTACGGATTTGGAAAGTGTTGGGTGAAGCTTCTGAGCATGAAGTATGAGAACAACTTGAAAAAACGTGACAGCAAATGAAATTACGATTCAACAAAAGATGACTCAAATGATTGCTCACCATTCAAAAGGCTCCCCTGAAATCAGACAGCATTATCTGGAGTGGACTGATATATATGATGTTACGATTTCCTCCAATAAGTGTAGGCTGTCTGGTGGTGGCGAGAAAGGTCTGGGTGATCCCAATTCCCCTTGCTCATATTCTACCAAGCTTGCTACTGGCGGAGACTAGGGTGATCCATCTGGTGTCAGATAATATACAAAGGGGTTTTCTCTTCATGTTCGCCATGGTTTGTTTTACCTCTTTGTTGAAAAGAAGCCGTATGCCAAAGCGAAGAAAGCCAAGCCACCAAGACATAAGCTCACTCATCGATCACTGACAGTGTTTCAGACTTATTCAGCCCAGTTGTCGTGCTGACGTGTGGGGCTAGAATTGCCAGAAACCTGAGGAGAAGAGTTCTCAGAAAGTGAAACCAAGTGGGAATAATTCATTTTCCCAAACATGGAGTGAAATGTCTCTACGAAAGCAGTAGGAGGTCACAGTCAACCTTCAGAAACTCCCTGTGTTGCATGTTGGGAGCCCCAAGTACTTTCTGTCACTTTTGTAACTCCTCCTGAGTGAGCTTGGACGACCTGATGCCAGTCAGTGTGCGCTGATCCTTATAGATGTTCCTAGCTCCAGATTTTTGTGAATTTATATAATATAAAGGTCTTGCACTTTAATATGTGTGATTGTGACTCAGATCTTAGGCTCAATCTCAGAACTCTACTGGGGACAGGGTCAATATAATCTCTGTCAGGAGTAAATGCATCAAAAACTTGTAATTCATAGAATAATTTGACAGTAAAATAACCCAACAAAATAGGGTTTTAAAAAAAAAAAAAACTTTAAGATCATTTTGACAAAACTAGCCTGAAGGGAAGTACCTAATCATTGTAATCCAACCACTTGAAATTAGGAGAAATCTCTCAGCAGAGAATTTTTAAACTACTGTAGTCTCTGCTTTTGCAATTAATTTTGCTAATGGTCAAGTTCCTAAGTTAGGCAGTAGCATTCAAGCCCAGCTCTGTGTTTTCCCAAGCGAAGGGTCTCTTGAGAGGATACTGTAAAATAAAGCAAAGATAGGGCTCCTTTGTGCCTTTTGAGGAAGGGAGACAGAATGGCATCAGATTGGGGATAACTTTAAGCCCTATCGCTGCTACATGAGGAGATAAAACAGAAAGCAGTCAGTGTCTCTGAGTTGTTTTGAAGCAAAAGTCTGCACTTGAACAAGGAATATTTGTAACTGGAACCAACTGTAGTCTGAACTCAGAATTGCCATTGGCTGTGAGTAATGAATTCTGTGCCTGAGGTCTGTGTTATTGCTTCTGCTATCTAATATCTTGGTTCCAAGGAGTATGCTGTTGGATTTAAGCACACTTGTTAAAAAGAATAATATGGTATAACTTTCTAGAACTGATGGAGACAAGGAAAAGGAAGGACTGCGGTATGAGGCACTCTCAACCACTTCTTTGGAAGAGTGGAAAAGAAGCAGTCTATTGTGTGCTGATGACTTTTTGTGTGCTCAGATTTTCTGAAATATTATATCATCATAACTCTACAACTTAAGTATAGTAAACTAATTTTTAAAATAAAGAAAGTAAGTATTTAAGATCCTTGTTCAATCACACAGCTGAAGGTAGACAGCTCAGTAATTCAACTCATCAAATTTCTCTTTGGTTAGCTTAGTTTGTCTCAAAATGTGGACTTTGGGCCAGCAGCATTGGCATAAACCAGAGATTTGTTATCAACAAAGATTCTCAGATACCATCTCAGACTTACAGAATCAGTAACTCATGAGAGCGGGGCTTAGCCATTTGTGGTTTAACAAACTTTCCACATGATTCTGATAAATACTAAAGTTTGAGAGTCAACTAGTAAAAAGTTCATGTTCCCTCCCAGTTTACCACTCTCTTCCTACTGTATAAGAATATTAAGAATTAGAATATTAAAATAGGGTCATAAACACTTTGCCCATATTACATGTCCATAATTTCATCATCTACTTAGCCATTTACTTATGCATTTAGTGGAGAAAACAATGGCATCCCACTCCAGTACTTCTGCCTGGAAAATCCCATGGGCGGAGGAGCCTGGTAGGCTGTAGTCCATGGGGTCGCTAAGAGTCAGACACGACTGAGCGACTTCACTTTGACTTTTCACTTTCATGCATTGGAGAAGGAAATGGCAACCCACCCCAGTATTCTTGCCTGGAGAATCCCAGGGATGGAGGAGCCTGGTGGGCTGCCGTCTATGGGGTCACACAGAGTCGGACACGACTGAAGTGACTTAGTAGTAGTAGTATGCATTTAGTCATTTATTCATTTAGCAAATACTACATAGTATGTTTATACCGATAATAAATAGATAAAAGATTTAGACAAACTCTCTGATGTTAGAGAAACAGAGCAGGCACGCACAAAGCAATTGTGTTAGCAATATGAGGCACTATCCAGTAACTGACAGAATGCTAAACCAGAGAATTCCTCAAGATTTTGGATGAGAAGATGAAATTGTCACAGTAGGACCTCATGCAAAATATCAGATTCTAGTATGATTTTGGGAAAATAAGAATATAAAATGGTGATGGTGATGCTAGAGTGGTAGTAGGGTATTCCAGGTGGACAAAAGCCTAAAAAAATATGTTTGATGATTTCCAGAGCAATGTCCTGTTTTCTTAGATAAGGAAATTGCCACAATAGTTTCAGTGTTCACTGGAGGCAGCTGAGGTATACAGAATCTTGGAATCAGAATGGGGAGACCTGGGTTCTATTCTCTCACAGTTGGTGACATTTGGCAAATCATCCATTTCCTTATTTGTAAAACAGAGCTCTCAGTACGATATTTTTAACAAAATTGCTGTAAAGATTAAAGGAAATAATCTCTGTCAGAGTTTCTCAATCTGGTTTTATATATGTGCTAGAAAAGAGAAGTTCAATTTTCAAATAAATTTGGGGAACAATGGATTAAATTATGTGTTCAAGATATCACGACTCTCTCAGAGGATAAAGCTGTATGTGCTGTATCCCAAACTTATTGTGCCAATGAATTCCTTTATTTGAGAAAATCTTCTAGTATCTTCTAGGACAAGCATTTTAGAGAATACAGTCTAAAACATGATGATTTATATGATAGTATCTGGGCACAGAATGGTGCTCTTAAGTATTTATTTAACTGGACTTTATGCAGACCAGTCACAGTTCTTCTTAGATCACAACATATAGCAATGGAAATTACAGAGTAATATGAGTATAGAGCCAACCATTCTAAAGTCCGAGGACTATAGGTCAACATCTATATCTTTAAACTGTTGCCCTTAAATTTTGCACAAAATGCATTAGTTGCTAAAAGTGTTAAGACTTTTGACATTCTGGTGCCTTAGAGATGTAATGATATTGGCAGAATATATATTTCATGATTGATGCAGTCAATTGATAAATGTAACCTATTAAGGTTTCTTATGTGATAAGCAAATAATTGCATAAAAATTATATATATATATATAATTATACACACACACACACACACATATACTATGTGTGATATAGAGAGCTATATCCAAATAAGTATTGTGATTTGTGTACAGAAATAGGACAAAAGTTGCATATCATAATTTTGTAGTTAACAAATATTTTTTATCTTCACTCCTTTTTGAAAAACATGACAAAGTATTTTCCCACAAGGTATTCAGGAGATACTGGTGGATATCAATACCCATGTGGACTAAGAGACGGCCAAACATCCCATGAAAATCAAAGGCAAAGCATTTCTTTGGGGGAGGAAGAATTATGAAATGCTCCATCAACAAGGCAGCTTCCCATCCAGCCCTTGAGGGGTTATTTCAACATGTTCAGAAGGAAAAGGTAGCAGAGGGTTCCAAGGGGAAAAAAAAAAAATGGAGGAAGGCACAAAGATGCCAAAGTGTTGAGTCTTGTTCAGAAAAATTAGATACATGTGTGTAATGAGAGAGTAGAATGCTCGTAAGGAGCAGCGGGAGACCTGGACACGGATGCTGAAGCAGAATTGTAANAGGAAAAGGTAGCAGAGGGTTCCAAGGGGAAAAAAAAAAAATGGAGGAAGGCACAAAGATGCCAAAGTGTTGAGTCTTGTTCAGAAAAATTAGATACATGTGTGTAATGAGAGAGTAGAATGCTCGTAAGGAGCAGCGGGAGACCTGGACACGGATGCTGAAGCAGAATTGTAAAGCTTGTTAGGGGCACAGCAAGAAACTAGGGCTTTATTCTGAAGAACATAGGGTGTTATCAGCAAGATTCCTGACAAGACAAATCTTTATTTTCAGAAACATGTTTCTAATTTCTCATGTGAAAATATATTCCAGGTGAATCAAATATTTAAATATAAGAGATGGGAATAGTAGGGGCTTCCCAGGCAGCACTAGTGGTAAAAAAAAAAAACTTGCCTGGCAATACAGGAGATATAAGAGACATGAATTTGGTCCTCGGGTTAGAAAGATCCCCTGGAGAAGGGCATGGCAAGCCACTCCAGTATTCTTGCCTGGAGAATCCCATGGACAGCCTGGGGTGCTACAGTCCACAGGTTTGTGAAGAGTTGGCATAGGATACAGAAAACTAGCTCACAAAAGGAGGAATACTATTGGGAATATTTAAGAATAGACAGAGTGTGAAATAAACAAAATTGGTTGAGGTATAACTTTGCACCATCTTTCTCAAGGGAATTTTGACAATACATATCATAATGTAATGATGTGCATTTTTTGACCCAATAATTTCAAGAAAATTTTCTTAAATAATAAGATACAGTTCAAGAAATGGAGGCAAAATAAATTAGTTGGGAGAAAAGGGGTTTTACAAGAGAAAATAAAAATCTATGGATATGAGATTATCTTCCTCAAATTCTTTTAAATATCCTGAGCAGACTCTGTGGTCCTTGGCACTCCTCTGAAATACAACAAATCTCCAGGGAGGGATGATGGATATTACAGAGAGCTGTGGGCTTTTGTAAAATTTCGCTTGGAGACGTGAAATTCAAACCCATGGCCCCCTTTTCATACAGGGTATATTCTGCTGACCTAAATCCTAACCCTAACCCTACCCAGGAATACTCAAAAAGTTGAAGACTACTTAGGATTATAAAACAAAGCATTTTAAAAATACCATTTTCACCTACATTCCAGCATATTAACCCAAGGTCAGAACTTTGAAATTCAGATTTTTTGATGCATTTTTTTGAGTTTCACAACTTCAGGCATTGTGTCTTCTAGTAAAAACTTGTTTGTTCAACAGGCAAATATTAGGTACTTGGCATCTGGCTTCTTGGTTGCCGATGACCAACCTGCTCCATGAGTACATATCAAGGTTACCACGTCACCTGGATATCATTGTAAATGTTCAAAATCCTGTGTTCTTTTCTCAAAGACACAACTAAATAAAAAATGAAGTCAAGAGGTCAAAAGTATTTGAACTTGAAAGGGACTAGAGTTTACAACCCCTGTGGTGAAAGAGGTTAAGAACAAAAGACATTTAAATGATTGGAAATGTTTAATTCTAATAAAGTGCTATTTCAGTTGTTAAAAAATAAACACAAGGGACATTTCTCCTTAATTTAACATCCTCTTACTGTATCTCTTAACATAACTTTCTCACTCATTTGAATTTCTGCCAGTCACTATCTTTGTCTCCTTATTATCTTCTCTACTGAACTAGAAGAAACTTCTAATCTTTAAATTTCTCTGAGAAATATGAATACTGCACACCATAGTTGTGCTTCCTCTGTATGGAGGATAAGAAGCAAGGAATCTGCAGTCAATACTTCTAATTAGAGCTTTACTCTTACATATAGGAAGTGGCCCTTTCCTAACTGTGCACCCAGGGCCATTTTTATCCATGTAAAGCAATAACCAATGTCCCATCAGTAATTGAATACAATTGTGCACCGTCAATGTGAATCTGAGATGCTGTGCTGGGGTTTGGGTATTTAGGTTCGGCCACTATGGGACTGTGTTTGGAAAACAAAAAGTGCTAAAACTCAGTAAGACCAATAGATAATATTCTATACCCTGTTTCAGTCTTGGTTTTTTAGTTCTAGGATGTCTCTTTGAAGCATAAGAGCTATATTAACCTGGGATTAGTTTCTGTAAATATAATTTAAGTACTTCTTTTCACTGACTGTCCCCTGGAGAAGGGAATGGCTACCCATTGCAGTATTCTTGTCTGGCTACCACAGGTGTGTTAGTCACTCAGTCATGTCCAACTCTTTATGACCCCATGGACTGTAGCCTGCCAGGCTCCTCTGTTGATGGAATTCTCCAGGCAAGAATATTGGAGTGAGTTGCCATTCTCTTCTACAGGGAATATTCCTGACCCAGGGATCGAACATAGGTCTCCATCATTGCAGGCAGATTCTTTACCATCTGAGCCCCTGGGGAAGCCCACAGGACATCAACCCAGTTGAGAATCTCAGCAGTTTTGAGGAGTAACAGAGATAGCTCTTAAATGCTCACCAGCATATCTGGCAGAGAAGGCAATGGCACCCCACTCCAGCACTCTTGCCTGGAAAATCCCATGGGCGGAGGAACCTGGTGGGCCACAGTCCATTGGGTTGCTAAGAGTCAGACACAACTGGGCAACTTCACTTTCACTTTTCACTTTCATGCATTGGAGAAGGAAATGGAAACCCACTCCAGTGTTCTTGCCTGGAGAATCCCAGGGACAGGGGAGCCTGGTGAGCTGCTGTCTATGAGGTCGCACAGAGTCGGACATGACTAAAGTGACTTAGGAGCAGCAGCAGCAGCACATCTGGCCAGCAGTCATGTAGCTACTCTTGTTTCTTTCCTCTCCTTTTATCCAAGTCACCTTTCACTGAGAGAGTTTGTTATCAACACCTGAATGTCACTACTTTTGCCATCTCTACTGGGTATCTTTTTTTTTTTTTTTTAATAACAGGATCTGCCATCCAGTATTTATTTTCTTCTATACATAGTATCAGTTTGTCTTTGAATCTTTATAACTTCTCTTTGAGCTTTTATTTCAAAGAAGAAATAGCTTCTCTAATTTCACAAAGAATGTACAGTCAAAAATGTAATCTATTTCATGAAGGAATTCCTCTTGTTTTCTTCCATTTCCTGCCTCTCATGTTTTTATTTTTCTTTGCTTCTTGTTATATTTTTTTCTCAACACATCAGTCCTGTCAGCAGTGTTTTCTAGCTATTCTGATCATGATGTATAGGGATTTTATTTCAGGGCCACCTATTGACTGGCAAAGAGCTGGTCTGATAGGAAACTTGTATATAGATCTCTTATCTCAGAATACTTCCTCCCTAACTTTACTCTGTGAATTGAAGCAAAGATTCCTTAGTGCAAGCAGATAGATGGATGTCTGGCTTGCAGTAAATCCCTGAATGGTGCAAGTCCTTTATAGGGAGATTTAGTGTTTACTTCCTTTCAGAAACTTTGGAAATTATTCTCATGTACAATAACTCCTTTATCTTGCCTCATTAATTGTCTGCTTTTTGCAAAATGCTTGTTTAAATGAATGAATGAAAAATGGTCCCATGGAGATGGCAGTTTGATATATTCCTCAGAGACATGGTTCTCCTATTTTATTCCAATCCTTCAATATTCATCTGGTTATGTTGTAACCTAAGGATTCACCAAAACCTAAGCTGTACCCAATGTGGAAAGTTTTAAACCTCATGTACTATAAATTTAAAACAAAACTTAAAAGAACATGGAGCTTCATCAGCATAAACTAAAGGGAAATGTTATTTGCAAAGATTTCAAGGAGATCCAACCAGTCCATCCTAAGGGAGATCAGTCCTGGATGTTCACTGGAAGGACTGATGTTGAAGCTGAAATTCCAATAGTTTGGCCACCTGATGTGAACAGCTGACTCATTGGAAAAGACCCTGATGCTGGGAAAGATTGAGGGCAGGAGGAGAAGGGGACGAAAGAGGATGAGATGGTTGGATGGGATCACTGACTCAATGGACATGAGTTTGAGTAAACTCCAGGAGTTGGTGATAGACAGGGAGACCTGGTGTGCTGTGGTTCATGGGGTTGCAGAGTTGAATACGACTGAGCAATTGAACTGAACTGAACTATCTTTTTGATCTTCTGTGATTTAGGTTTTTAAATTAGCTTCATGAGGATTTTCTGGATCCCATGTTTATATAGTCTAACAGTAAGTATAAGGGCTTTCCTGGTGGCTCAGAGGTTAAAGCGTCCACCTCCAATGCAAGTAGACCCGGGTTCAATTCCTGGGTCGGGAAGATCCCCTGGAGAAGGAAATGGTAACCCACTCCAGTATTCTTGCCTGGAGAATCCCATGGATGGAGAAGCCTGGTAAGCTACAGTCCATGGGGCCGCAAAGAGTCGGACACGACTGAGCGACTTCACCTTCACCTTCACCAAGCATATTGAATATCCTAGATGACTAAACATGAAACTTTGAATTTTAATTATAATAGTAACTTCTAATATTTATAGAGAGCTTACTATATTCAGAGCACAAGTGTTTCATGTGAATTGTTGTTGTTGTTCAGTTACCAGATTGTGTCCCACTCTTTGCGACCCCATGGGGTACAGCACGCCAGGTATCCCTGTCCCTTACTGTCTCTTGGAGTTTGCCCAAGTCCATATTCATTGCATCAGTGATGCCATCCAGCCATCTCATCCTCTTATGCCCTCTTCTCCTTCTGCTCTCAATCTTTCCCAGGGACTTTTCCAATGAGTCATCTGTTTGCATCAGATGAACAAAATACTGGAGCTTCAGCTTCAGCATCAGTCCTTCTAGTGAATATTCAGGGTTGATCTCCCTTAAAATTGACTGGTTTGATCTTACTGTTCAAGGGACTTTCAGGAGTATTCTCCAGTACCAAAGTTCAAAGTCATCAATTCTTTGGCATTCTGCCTTCTTTACAGTCCAGCTCTCACAACTGTATGTGACCACTGGGAAGACCATAGCCTTGACTATACGGACCTTGATCAGCAGAGTAATATCTCTGCTTTCCAACACACTGTTTGCCATCACTTTCCTTCCAAGAAGCAATCCTCTTCTGATTTCATGGCTGCAGTAACTATCCTCAGTGATTTTGGAGCCCAAGAAGAGGAAATCTGTCACTCCTTTCACCTTTTCCCCTTCTATTTGCCATGCAGTAATGGGGCCAGATGCCATGATCTTATTTTTTTTAATATTTAGTTTTAAGCCAGCTCTTTCATTCTCCTCCTTCACCCTCATCAAGAGGCTCTTTAGTTTCTTTTTGCTTTTTTCCATTAGAGTGGTATCATAGAGAGGTTGTTGACATTTCTCCTGCCTATCTTCACTCCAGCTTGTAACCCATCCAGCCTGGCATTTCTCATGGTGTGCTCAGCATATAGGTTAAACAAACAAAGTGACAGCAGACAGCCCTGTCATACTCATTTTCCTATTTTGAACCAATCAGTTGTTCCATATAGGATTCTAACTGTTGCTTCTTGACCTGAATACAGGTTTCTCAAGAGACAGGTAAGATGGTTTGGTCTTCCTAACTCTCTAGGAACTTTCCACAATTTGTCATGATCCACACAGTCAGAGGATTTAGCATAGTCAATGAAACAGAGATAGATGTTTTTCTGAAATTCCCTTGCTTTCTCTATAATCCAGCAAATGTTGGCAATTTGATCTCTAGTTCCTTTTCCTTTTCAGCTTGAACATCTGGAAGTTCTTGGTTTGCATAATGCTGAAGTCTAGCATGCAAGATTTTAAGAATGACCTTACTAGCATGGGAGATGAGTGCAAGAGTCTGACAGTTAGCACATTCTTTGGTACTACTCTTCTTGGGAATTGGGATGAGGATTGACCTTTTCCAGTCCTGTGGCCATTGCTGGGAGTTCTGACAAAATGTGATCCACTGAAGGAGGAAACAGCATACCACTACAGTATAACTTGCCATGAGGACCTCATGAACTATATAAAAGGCCAAAAATATATGACACCAAAAAATGAGTCCCCCAGGTCTGAAGGTGTCCAATAAACTACTGGGGAAGAGCAGAGGAGAATTATCAGTAGCCCCAGAATGAATAAAGAGGCTGGACCAAAGTGATGTGACACTCAGTTGTAGATGTGTCTGGTGATGAAAGTGAAAGAGGAGAGTGAAAAAAAAAGTGGCTTAACGCTCAACATTCAAAAAACAAAGTTTACGGCATCTGATCCCATCACTTCATGACAAATAGATGGGGAAAGAATGGAAACAATGACAGACTTTATTTTCTTGGGCTCCAAAATCACTGCAGATGGTGACTGCAGCCATGAAATTAAAAGACAGTTGCTCCTTGGAAGAAAAGCTATGAGAAACCTAGACAGCATATTAAAAAGCAGAGACATTACTTTGCCAACAAAGGTCCATCTAATCAAAGATATGTTCTTTCCAGTAGTCATGTATGGATATGAGAGTTAGACCATGAAAAAAATTGAGCACTGAAAAATTGATGCTTTTCATCTGTGGTGTTGGAGAAGACTCTTGAGAGTCCCTTGGACTGCAAGGAGATCAAACCAATCAACCCTGAAGGAAATCAGTCCTGAGTATTCATTGGAAGGACTGATGCTGAAGCTGAAACTCCAATACTTTGGCCACTTGATGTGAAGAGCCAACTCATTAGAGAAGACTCTGATGCTGGGAAAGATTGAAGGCAGGAGGAAATGGTTGGATGACATCACTGGCTTGATGGACATGAGTTTGAGTAAGCTCCAGAAGTTGGTGATAGACAGGGAAGCCTGGTGTGCTCCAGTCCATGGGGTCACAAAGAGCTGGTCACCCCATGAGTGACTGAACTGAGTGACTGAACTGACTGATGATGAAAGTTAAATCTGATGCTTCAAGGAATAGTATAGTATAGGAACCTAGAATGTTAGGTCCATGAATCATGTGAATTACTTTTATTTAATTCTAATGACAACCCTAAGAGTGGNATCTCTGCTTTCCAACACACTGTTTGCCATCACTTTCCTTCCAAGAAGCAATCCTCTTCTGATTTCATGGCTGCAGTAACTATCCTCAGTGATTTTGGAGCCCAAGAAGAGGAAATCTGTCACTCCTTTCACCTTTTCCCCTTCTATTTGCCATGCAGTAATGGGGCCAGATGCCATGATCTTATTTTTTTTAATATTTAGTTTTAAGCCAGCTCTTTCATTCTCCTCCTTCACCCTCATCAAGAGGCTCTTTAGTTTCTTTTTGCTTTTTTCCATTAGAGTGGTATCATAGAGAGGTTGTTGACATTTCTCCTGCCTATCTTCACTCCAGCTTGTAACCCATCCAGCCTGGCATTTCTCATGGTGTGCTCAGCATATAGGTTAAACAAACAAAGTGACAGCAGACAGCCCTGTCATACTCATTTTCCTATTTTGAACCAATCAGTTGTTCCATATAGGATTCTAACTGTTGCTTCTTGACCTGAATACAGGTTTCTCAAGAGACAGGTAAGATGGTTTGGTCTTCCTAACTCTCTAGGAACTTTCCACAATTTGTCATGATCCACACAGTCAGAGGATTTAGCATAGTCAATGAAACAGAGATAGATGTTTTTCTGAAATTCCCTTGCTTTCTCTATAATCCAGCAAATGTTGGCAATTTGATCTCTAGTTCCTTTTCCTTTTCAGCTTGAACATCTGGAAGTTCTTGGTTTGCATAATGCTGAAGTCTAGCATGCAAGATTTTAAGAATGACCTTACTAGCATGGGAGATGAGTGCAAGAGTCTGACAGTTAGCACATTCTTTGGTACTACTCTTCTTGGGAATTGGGATGAGGATTGACCTTTTCCAGTCCTGTGGCCATTGCTGGGAGTTCTGACAAAATGTGATCCACTGAAGGAGGAAACAGCATACCACTACAGTATAACTTGCCATGAGGACCTCATGAACTATATAAAAGGCCAAAAATATATGACACCAAAAAATGAGTCCCCCAGGTCTGAAGGTGTCCAATAAACTACTGGGGAAGAGCAGAGGAGAATTATCAGTAGCCCCAGAATGAATAAAGAGGCTGGACCAAAGTGATGTGACACTCAGTTGTAGATGTGTCTGGTGATGAAAGTGAAAGAGGAGAGTGAAAAAAAAAGTGGCTTAACGCTCAACATTCAAAAAACAAAGTTTACGGCATCTGATCCCATCACTTCATGACAAATAGATGGGGAAAGAATGGAAACAATGACAGACTTTATTTTCTTGGGCTCCAAAATCACTGCAGATGGTGACTGCAGCCATGAAATTAAAAGACAGTTGCTCCTTGGAAGAAAAGCTATGAGAAACCTAGACAGCATATTAAAAAGCAGAGACATTACTTTGCCAACAAAGGTCCATCTAATCAAAGATATGTTCTTTCCAGTAGTCATGTATGGATATGAGAGTTAGACCATGAAAAAAATTGAGCACTGAAAAATTGATGCTTTTCATCTGTGGTGTTGGAGAAGACTCTTGAGAGTCCCTTGGACTGCAAGGAGATCAAACCAATCAACCCTGAAGGAAATCAGTCCTGAGTATTCATTGGAAGGACTGATGCTGAAGCTGAAACTCCAATACTTTGGCCACTTGATGTGAAGAGCCAACTCATTAGAGAAGACTCTGATGCTGGGAAAGATTGAAGGCAGGAGGAAATGGTTGGATGACATCACTGGCTTGATGGACATGAGTTTGAGTAAGCTCCAGAAGTTGGTGATAGACAGGGAAGCCTGGTGTGCTCCAGTCCATGGGGTCACAAAGAGCTGGTCACCCCATGAGTGACTGAACTGAGTGACTGAACTGACTGATGATGAAAGTTAAATCTGATGCTTCAAGGAATAGTATAGTATAGGAACCTAGAATGTTAGGTCCATGAATCATGTGAATTACTTTTATTTAATTCTAATGACAACCCTAAGAGTGGGTATAATATGGAAAATATAAGTAAATATCTAAGCTAATAAGTGGTGAAGAGGATGATTTCAACCCAGGTAGTATGATTATAGCCTTCCCTGGTGGCTCAGAGGTTAAAGCGTCTGCCTCCAATGCGGGAGACCCGGGTTCGATCCCTGGGTCAGGAAGATCCCCTGGAGAAGGAAATGGCAATCCACTCCAGTATTCTTGCCTGGAGAATCTCATGGATGGAGAAGCCTAGTAGGTTACAGTCCACAGGGTCACAAAGAGTCGGACACGACTGAGCGACTTCACCTCACCTCACCTCAGTATGATTATAGTGAGTACCACATAGACATTTACATTATGGTACTTTAAAATGTTAAAATTAAGGACATTGTCTTTTCCAGTGTTAAGTGAAAAGTTGACTAATGATATCTTGCACAAACCTACACTAGTTTTCCATATCAAAGTCAGCTTTCCATATTTTATCTAAAGTCCTTTGTTTGTGCTTACTTTTATTAAATCATTTACAAAGCTTTATTTTAGGCACACATCTTCCTAGTCGCTAGTTCAATATCCTTCTGCTGTGCTTAGTCACTCAGTCGTATCTGACTCTTTGTGACCCCATGGAATGTAGCCCACCAGGCTCCTCTGTCCATGGGGATTCTCCAGCAAGAACACTGGAGTTGGTTGCCATGACCTTCTGCAGGGGATCTTCCCAAACCAGGGATTGAACCCAGGTTTCCCACACTGCAGGCAGATTCTTTACTGTCTGAGCCACCAGGGAAGACCATGCATAGTAGAGTGGGTAGCCTATCCCTTCTACAGCGGAACTTACCGACCCAGGAACAGAGCTGGCGTCTCCTGCATTGCAGACAGATTCTTTAGCAGCTGAGCTACTGGGAAGCCCCACAATATCCTACTCAGGAGCAACTGTAATCACTAGGTGATCTTTTCTCAATACTTATTTTTATGTCAAGGAATGTATAGGCAGATAACAATAATAAAACATCTTCTTCCTATGTCTATCATTTTAGTTTGGTTATTAGTATAGCCGGGGAATCACAAGTTGGACTCAGAATACTGGGTACAGTTGGACTCAGAATACTGCTTTTTTCAAATACAAACAGATGTCCAACATTCACTTAAGACTAACCATGTGGAAAGCAAATGTAATGGGTGCCATGAGAGAAGGGAACTCTAATATGAATCACTGCTTTGGGCTCAAATTCATTCTAGGAAGACAGACACACAGACACAGATACAAATGTGACGCAGTGTGATCTAGCCCTGTGACTCTTGGGTATACTTTATGTCAGGGAAGTTTAGTCTTGAATGAAAGGATTTGTGCTGCCTGGGAATTGGATCAAAGAAAGTTTTACAGAAGAGGTAACTTCTGAGCCAGAATCTGAAGGATGAGAAAGGGGTTAAAAGGCATAAAGGAAAAGTTTTCTAAGTCCCACTATAAAATACCTGTAAGTCGCCTGTAAGTCCCAAAATATTATATTACAGTGTTCCACAGTTCAGTTCAATTCAGTTGGACTTAAGCATATAAATTTAGTGGCATTTCCCTAATTGTGTGTATTGCTGTTATATTCCCTCTCACTTTGTAAACCTTAGTCACACACACACAACACACACCTCTCTGAATCATGCTGCACAGACTGTAAAGTGAGACATTTTGTGCTACACCAGACAGAAAGATAGTGGGAAGGTTATTGGCATGAATGCTTGGGAGTGAGATTTATACTGAGTATAAAGCTGCTTTTAGAAGGAAGATTAGAGCAGCCATGTGTTCATTTAAGAAAGTAATCAAAATAATTGAAGATTTATAAAAGTTAAACAAGTTGAAAGAGTGAAGAAATTAGATAAAGAAAGCATATACAGAATAGATGCTGAGCTGAGAATTAATAGAAATAGGTTAGGACTTAGGCGGCTATGGAACAACATTATCTGCAACTGGGGGCCATGTAAGGAAGGGTCTCAGTTCAGTTCAGTACAGTCACTCAGTCATGTCCGACTCTTTGTGACCCCGTGAAATGCAGCACGCCAGGCCTCCCAGTCCATCACCAACTCCCAGAGTTCACCCAGACTCACGTCCATCGAGTCCGTGATGCTATCCAGCCATCTCATCCTCTGTCGTTCCCTTTTCCTCTTGCCCTCAATCCCTCCCAGAATCAGAGTCTTTTCCAATGAGTCAACTCTTCGCATGAGGTGGCCAAAGTACTGGAGTTTCAGCTTTAGCATCATTCTTTCCAAAGAAATCCCAGGGCTGATCTCCTTCAGAATGGACTGGTTGGATGTCCTTGCAGTCCAAGGGACTCTCAAGAGTCTTCTCCAACACCACAGTTCAAAAGCATCAATTCTTCAGCATTCAGCCTTCTTCACAGTCCAACTCTCACATCCATACGTGACCACAGGAAAAACCATACCCTTGACGAGATGGACCATAGTTGGCAAAGTAATGTCTCTGCTTTTGAATATACTATCTAAGTTGGTCATAACTTTTCTTCCAAGGAGTAAGCGTCTTTTAATTTCATGGCTGCAGTCACCATCTGCAGTGATTTTGGAGCCCCCCAAAATAAAGTCTGACACTGTTTCCACTGTATCCCCATCTATTTCCCATGAAGTGATGGGACCAGATGCCATGATCTTCGTTTTCTGAATGTTGAGCTTTAAGCCTAGAATGAGTGTATCTAAAAATCAGGACCAAAAACAAACTTGCCAAAGCGAGAGAAGGAAACAATTGAACTACTAGCACTAAGCTTTACCTGTGGAATTCAGCGACCAAGCCAGACCCATAAAACTAAATTATTTGTATGGAGCATACAATCTACCATTAATAATACCTTAGCTGGCTATATTTTCTCACTTGTAGAGCACACAATACGCTGATGGCACTTACAACCCTGGGTGTGCTGCATAAAAAACAACGATGAACGTTTTCTTACCAAGGGTGAATATCCTTCTGTGCTTTTTATGTGTTCTTGCATGTCCTCCTCATTACAAACATGTGTGGCAGGAGCTATTGTTTTCCAATTTTCCCAACGGAAATTGAGGAGCTAAGAATTAAACAATTATCCTAGGTGATCTAGGTAGTTATTAATTGTTAAAGGGCTAGTCCAACTCCATTCTTTGGTACCTTAACCATTAGCACCTTGCCTCAGAGAGGGTACCTCCCTAAGACAGCACAACTATCTTTTCATTTTTGTAGAATAAGAGACTGGACATTTGTACATAAGAAGAGCATCTACCAGTGTATGTGTGCAAATGTGAACTTGGAACTTATATCTCTGTCTCCTTTCTGAGAGAATATCATCACCCAATTACTCAGTGAAAGTTAAGTTGCTCAGTAGTGTCTGACTCTTTGCGACCCCGTGGACTGTAGCCCACCAGGCTCCTCCGTCCACGGGATTCTCCAGGCAAGAATACTGGAGTGGGTTGCCATTTCCTTCTCCAGGGGATCTTCCNGAATGAGTGTATCTAAAAATCAGGACCAAAAACAAACTTGCCAAAGCGAGAGAAGGAAACAATTGAACTACTAGCACTAAGCTTTACCTGTGGAATTCAGCGACCAAGCCAGACCCATAAAACTAAATTATTTGTATGGAGCATACAATCTACCATTAATAATACCTTAGCTGGCTATATTTTCTCACTTGTAGAGCACACAATACGCTGATGGCACTTACAACCCTGGGTGTGCTGCATAAAAAACAACGATGAACGTTTTCTTACCAAGGGTGAATATCCTTCTGTGCTTTTTATGTGTTCTTGCATGTCCTCCTCATTACAAACATGTGTGGCAGGAGCTATTGTTTTCCAATTTTCCCAACGGAAATTGAGGAGCTAAGAATTAAACAATTATCCTAGGTGATCTAGGTAGTTATTAATTGTTAAAGGGCTAGTCCAACTCCATTCTTTGGTACCTTAACCATTAGCACCTTGCCTCAGAGAGGGTACCTCCCTAAGACAGCACAACTATCTTTTCATTTTTGTAGAATAAGAGACTGGACATTTGTACATAAGAAGAGCATCTACCAGTGTATGTGTGCAAATGTGAACTTGGAACTTATATCTCTGTCTCCTTTCTGAGAGAATATCATCACCCAATTACTCAGTGAAAGTTAAGTTGCTCAGTAGTGTCTGACTCTTTGCGACCCCGTGGACTGTAGCCCACCAGGCTCCTCCGTCCACGGGATTCTCCAGGCAAGAATACTGGAGTGGGTTGCCATTTCCTTCTCCAGGGGATCTTCCTGACCCAGGGATTGAACCCAGGTCTCCTTCATTGCAGGCAGATGCTTTAACCTCTGAGCCACCAGGGAAGCCCTGGTGTCCGAATTACAATTACACAGCATCCAAAGCCAAAGAGGGTTTCCCCAGTGGCTCAGTGGTAAAGAATCTGCTTGCAATACAGGAGACGTGGTTTCTATCCCGGGGTTGGGAAGATCCCCTGGAGGAGGAAATCGCAATCCAGTCTAGTATTCTTTTGGGGGAAATCTTATGAATGGAGGAGTCTGGTGGGCTACACACCTATCTGCACAAAGTGTAGGACACGACTGAGTGATTGGACACACACAAAGCCAAAGAGTGGACAGTCTTTGTAAATACTTCCTTCTCAGTTTTTCCTATTTAGTACATTACCAAATCTTAGCAACATCACTTTAGATCGACTGAATTCAGCCACTTCTCTATTTCCACTGCCTCAAATTTTTCTCACATAGACTTCTGTGATAGCATTTCTGTTTGTTGCTTCCTAATTCTTTCTCACTCATCCCAGTATATTCCCTGACTTTACGAACAGTAGATCAAATGTGCATGCATCAGCTGGCTCATGCTCGTTTATCTCATAGCACTTATCACAGTCTTAATTCCCGATCCAGGGATTGAATCCAGGTCTCCCGCATTGTAGGCAGACGCTTTACCGTCTGAGCCATCAGGGAAGCCTTTCCACTTTGTACATGACTATTTTTCAAATATTGATTTTATCATATATCTCTGTTTAAAACTTTTAAAATGACTTCTCATTACTTATGGAATAAAGCATTAGTCAGTATAAGCTATCTTAACAAAGATCCCTCTAAGAGTCATAATAAGTGAAAGCTGAAGTTTCATCGTCTCCAAGGTGATACTCCAGGGAAGGAGCTCCAGGTTGGCAGAGAATCTTCTGCAAGCAGTGATTCAGGGTCCCAGGCTGAACAACCATCTTTATCACACAGCTTCCAAAGGTACCCTGCTCTCACCACTGGAGCCTACAGAATGGGAGGTGAGAAAGGGGAGGAAGCATACTCACTAACTTAAAACTCTGCCTGGGAAGTAGTGACACCACTTTGGCTTGGATTGCCACTGGAGAGAAACACAGCATATGGCCACACAGTGAAAAGCTCACTGGAAAATGTAGTCTCTGGTGGGGCAGCTCCACAAGCTACTTTGCAAAGGAGAACAGATTTAGCTCTTTCTGGCCCACCTTTGGCCAGCTTCATTCTCTACCATCACCCACTTCACTCCAGCCACAACTTGACATTTGCCTGTGAAAACAGTAGCTGTCCCTAGTTATCCCCTCCTCATAGTGCAGGTGTCAGAGCAAACATTACTTCCCAGGGAGGCCATTCCTCATCTGTAGATTGGGCCAGGTTCACCTGTCCATCACATAGCTCATGGTCTTTTCTTTCATAGCACTTACCACAGTTTTAATCTTTCCATTTTGTGCATGCTTGTTTATTTAGTATACTTCTCTGTCACTAGTCTTTAAGTCCCTGAGCAGGTACCTTGTTGATTTTTACACACCACTCTATCACTGTTTAGCACAGTAAATGAATAGGTACATAGCCACTTCTTGCTTCAGTATTGTTTCTGACCTTTCCCTTAGTAGTCTTATCACATGACACTGTGTAATTATTTCTCTTATCTTTTACCACAAGCTACATTCACTTGTTTAATAAATATGGCTTATACTACATTAGGTATGTGGATGGTAAGTGGGGTAAGAAATGGAAAAATGTGATCTTTGATCTGAACGTTTTTATTTCGTATTTCAGAAAAGGCACAAAAAGTCCTTGAGTAGAATACACCTAAAGAAAAAAAAAAGGTCTTGAAGAATAGTATAGGGTTAAATGCTGAATTGAATGGGAAATATTGACACAAAGTGTTATATAATCTCAGACATTTAGATGAATGAAGACTGCTGTGCTGATTAAAATTTCCAGAAGGAAGTAAAGAAAGTAAAGGAAGGAAGAGCTACAGATCTTTTCCTGTAGTTGCAAGAGTGGTGCCCACACATTTCAAACACTTATGGGTTTTTAGAGACACCAGATAAAACACCAGACCTGGACTTTCCCCCTATAAGTGCCTTAGAAGTCAGAAAAGTCCTTAGGGAGGATCCTTTGACCGCTCATGACCTCTTCTAGGAAGCAGCTCAGAGCTTGGACTAGAGCCATAACCACCAACTGTTCTGGCTTGTGCCCAAGCAATTGTGTGTAGCGTGGTTGGTATTCTGTGCTGTTTAGCCCAGAGGCCCACTCTCTTGTTCTCAGTGGCATTAAATTCTCCACAGTTTAGTGAATTTGTTATAGCTTGGCCAAAGTCTATAGCACAACAACTTTCATCCACATAAGCATGTCTGAAAATTTTCAAATTCTGGGGGAAGGTTTGTGTACTTCAGTTTCTAGAGGCCAAGACCAAAAAAATGCAACATACAAATGGTGAAGATACAGATAAGCACTTATAAGCATAAGGATACACCCAAAAGATGAGAAGAAATAAAGATCACACCTGATCAAATCAATATTTATGGGTTTGTAATGGATAACTAATAAAGGCAAATTGTGACAGACCTTGGTTGTCCACTCTACATCCATCCTCCTGACTCCACTTTATCTTTCCTGGCAAAGTCCACCTCCCAGTTTAGAGGCTGAAAATGTCAGGCACAGCCCACTGGGAAAGTTTGCAGCTCTGATATGATTAGTGCCAACCAACTGGGGCCTGAGTATAGTGAAGGTGTTGCAAAAAGCTTTCCTTAGTAACACAAACAGAGACCCTTAGAAGGGATCACCTCTTCTTCCTTCACTGGAGAGGTCATGTCTTCCTGTGCCTCATGGAGTTATCACAGCTACATTGAAAGTCCTAACCACTAGACCACCAGGGAGCACATTATCATAGCTATATTGAAATTATGGACTGTGACAATGTTGGCATGCTGAAGAGGGAATGGAATTCAGGTGAAAACACGGGCATGATATTAGTGAGCCAGCCTCCCTATCGCTGAGCTGTCCAGCCCTGTCTGGTACTCTGTTTATGTGAGATCATAAATGCCCTCATAATTTATGCCACTTTTTCTTGGGTGTCCTATTACCTGCAGCTCAAAGCTCATATCCGATTCAGTATCTAATGAAATAAAATATGAGTTAGTCATCTGCCTTCTTTTTGACAATTGGATACTATTTATGCAATATGAAAAGGAATCTAAGTTAGAAATGCCAAAACCAGATGCAGTGCCTTGTAAGGGTCAATTAACCAGATGCAGTGCCTTGTAAGAGTCAATTCGAAGTTTCAGCTTAAATAAATTCACCATGCATCCAATTTGGATAATAAGTTTTGAATTAAATAAATAAATAAATACATATATATATCTCGAAAGATTCAATCTAGTTCTTTAAATATTGATATCAAAATTTACATCATAGTTTCCATTCCTGGAAAAAAAAAAAAAAAGAATAAGCATCATAAACCTCAAAACCTGAGCGGCAAGAAAAGATTGTTGGGTGAACCCAGGCTCGAGGCAATCTTTCTTCTTTTTCTAAAACTCTGTGCCCATAATTTTTCTTCCTAAAATGTCTTCTGTCTGAAGTTCAGTCATAGAGTCTGTTCCCGACAGAGGAGAGAAATGAGGACATAATGGTATGATCTATGCTTCCTGCCAAGGTTGCTGCTTCGGTGTCGGAGGCGCTTTGTACCCTGTTGGTTATTGGATTACAGTCTCTGTTCCTGCCCATGTCCACCAGGGAGCCCTGTGCCCTGCCTTTATTTCTTGACCTTTGTGTTTACACTGTTTCCCCCTCTGTGCTCTGTTTTCCTCTGAGCTATCAAATACTTCTAATTCCTATCCGAAGCCTCAGTGCTTCCTGCCAACTCCCAGCGGATATCAGGACACTCCTGGCTTTGCCTCTGCATGCCACACTTCCTGCCCAGCATTTAACTGTATATATATATATATGCAATTTCTATGTCCCTACCTATGCTGTCTTTTCTAAACTTGAAAAATTTTGAAGCCATAAAACTTTTATCGTGTCTTTTAACTTCCATCCCTCACCTTTTTAAAATGCACATCTTTTAACTCCTTAAGAACTGGGAGCCCCAGTGCCTGTACTCTTCCGCCTTGATTCATTTCAAAGTGTAAAGTTTTCAGGAGGAAAACTGGGCTTCCCCTGTTTGTAGACTCAAACCTCACATTTTATTCATTTGGAATGGACTTTTTAAAAGTGAGTTACTAATTTGGTAGGCTTTTTGACAGTGATTTAAATAATTTTATTTTGTTAGCTCCCCTCAGACCCCAAGTACTTATCACATTGCACTTGAATTGTTTTCTCATCTCTCTCCCCACTTACAAAGGAAAAAAAGTTATTTAATTTCTTTTTAAGTACACTTTTCTTAATTATTAGAGCAAGTTATATTATGGAGACTAATTCTTAAAATATGAAAACTTTAAGTATTCTATATAAGCAGAATAATTTTTCCAATTTTCCCCATATATCATATATGAAACCATAAGTATATTTTGAAATGTGAGTTTATTTTATTTCAGTTACTATCTAAATTGCATGGGCTGCTGGTGCCTCACTTTTACTAAGTTCTGAGATCCTGGCTACTTTTAAGTAAAATGCCTTTTAGAATTGATAACCAATTTATCATTTGAATTTTCTTCTTTGAATGTCACCCATATCTCTCTACACTCAACTTATGCTTCTGTTCTTTTCTTTCTTCTCTCTTTAATTTTTATCACTAGCATCACAGTGTCAAAAAATATGCATCTCATTTCCAAAAGGGTCTCACTTGATGTATTTTTAATTGTTAAATTCAAGCCTGAAGAAGAAAGTGGACAGATATATAAATAATGAATCCTTACTGTTATTACATGCACATCATGAATTTCACTGAGATAGTTAATAAGCTCAGTTCAGTTCAGTTCAGTCGCTCAGTCGTGTCCAACTCTTTGCGACCCCATGAATTGCAGCACGCCAGGCCTCCCTGTTCATTACCATCTCTCAGAGTTCACTCAATCTCACATCCATCGAGTCCGTGATGCCATCCAGCCATCTCATCCTCGATCGTCCCCTTCTCCTCCTGCTCCCAATCCCTCCCAACATCACAGTCTTTTCCAGTGAGTCAACTCTTTGCATGAGGTGGCCAAAGTACTGGAGTTTCAGCTTTAGCATCAGTCCTTCCAAAGAAATCCCAGGGTTGATCTCCTTCAGAATGGACTGGTTGGATCTCCTTGCAGTCCAAGGGACTCTCAAGAGTCTTCTCCAACACCACAGTTCAAAAGCAACAATTCTTCGGCATTCAGCCTTCTTCACAGTCCAACTCTCACATCCATACGTGACCACAGGAAAAACCATAGCCATGAATAGACGGACCTTAGTCGGCAAAGTAATGTCTCTGCTTTTGAATATGCTATCTAAGTTGGTCATAACTTTTCTTCCAAGGAGTAAGCATCTTCTAATTTCATAGCTGCAGTCACCATCTTCAGTGATTTTCAAGGCCCCCAAAATAAAGTCTGACACTGTTTCCACGGTTTCTCCATCTATTTCCCATGAAGTGATGGGACTGGATGCCATGATCTTCGTTTTCTGAATGTTGAGCTTTAAGCCAACTTTTTCACTCTCCTCTTTCACTTTCATCAAGAGGCTTTTTAGTT
>SJYV01001860.1:426655-465268 GCA_006410875.1 Neotragus pygmaeus
CACGCACGCACGCACGCACGCACACTATTGTAGATGCTTCAGAATTCATGTTCCTACATTCACTTCTGTTAGGGGTGACCATGTGACCTAGTTCTAAACAAAAGGATTAAGTTGAGTCACTGGGCTTGTCTGCTGAGAAACTTTGGCTTTTCTCTCTCCACTTCCTGCGTTCACCTGGAAAGCAGATGTAACCCTGCCCAAGCAGCAGATATCTCACAGCCTCATGGAGAGAGCATCTGTGAGTACCTCGCTGTACATGCTGAGAATAACTGAACAGGAAAAAGCAGAAAGTTCCCCAGAGCCCTAGACTACTACCCCTTGACTACTGGCTGGCTGAGATAAATAACCCTATTTGTCTAAGTCATTGAATAGACTTCTGGTTGCTTAAATCTGAGTTCAGTCCTCATTGATACAAGTTTCCACCTGAACACAGAAGAGAGAAAATGATTTAAAGACTATTTTCTCAATTCTCTCAGAGAAGGTACATAACTAATATTCTAGAGTCATTGAAGTGAAGTGAATTTATTATACAGTATGAATGAATTGGGCAGTAGGACTTGCTTCCCTTCCACATGTGGTTTGAAAAAAAAAAAAACCCTGCACTAAACCCTTGCTATATAAAATATCATCTGCAGACAAGCATCATAATCATCATAGGATAACTTATTAGAAATCTAGAATCTCAGAACTCTACCTACTATGGGATCTACATCTAAATCATGAGCCCCAGCTCATTCATATGTGCATTAAACTACATTTTAAAATGCTGGATAAATTCCGGACTCTGGGATGAGAAAAATCAGTCTCTTAAAAAAAAATTTATATCTCTGATTCATGATACAATACCTAGATAGCCCAATCAAATATTTGATAAATGAAACTTCATCATTGGTGTCAATCATAAAATTTCATTATCTACTTGATTATCAGAAATCTAACTATTATTTACAGAGTAGAACTTAGGGCTATGAGGAAATGAGCAATGGGCCAGATATGCTGTGAAACAGGAAAAGTGGTAGAAAAGTTACAAAGCTTAGAATGGAATTAAAGTTGTGCACTGAAATTAAAAGTTTTAAAGAATGTAGACCCCTTAACAGAGTTCAAGATAGGAAACTGAAGGATAAGTCATGGAGAAATGCCCTTGCCAACATTTATTATTTTGAGTCTGATTTATCTGTTCTAGGTCAGTGGTTCTTAGACCCACCTAATATTGCTAGATATTCCATTCCTAGAGTTTCCAGGTATTTAAAGCATGTCCCCAGGGACGTTTCATTGAAACATAAATAAGTTTTTTCAGTTAATTCATAGTATCGGCCATGTTTTTCTACCCTCCACATGTGGCCGCTGTCTGCTGGTCACAGTGTTTCTGGGGATTCTTGCTTTCACCTGTGCTGGGGGTTCCTCACTGACCCTCTGCTATGCAGATCAGCCCCTCTACATGGCTATTGGCATGTATACTGTTTAGCCTCCTCAGCTAATGCCACTTCCATTCCTGTTGGGAGGCTTTGACAAAAGTGAGATGCTAATATTTCCACTGCATCTAATGTGCCATTTACAAGATAAGACTATTCCAGAACGTTGATGTAATCAGCTTGTACCATCTTCTACACCAGAGTGCAGAGTATGCCTCTATCTCTGTCTTTTCTCTCAAAGAAGAGAATGCTGCAATTAACAAAATAATATTTGATTTAATTCACTTTAAGTGATATTCATATGACATAAAAATACAGCAGGAAGGAGATATAAATTAATTAAACTTATATGGGATATTAAAATTTTTTTAATATTAGGAATTAGTAGGTAATATGATAATATCATATTATTTCCCGTATTTTTTCCAACATCAAAAAGGACTAAGACAAAGTTTATAGTCAAGTCACAAGCTTTTAATCAATTTGGACCACATTTCAGAATGCCACTGTGAGCTGTGTGGACCAGCTGTTTTGCAGCTGCAATGAATGTGATATGTCCTGAAATCACCATGGAGTGTTCCATATCTTTTGGAAATACAATGCAAAGCCTAAAGAATAAAAATTGTAGCTTTTCATGCTGGACAGAATTGGGAAAGACAAGTTCTAGAGGGCATGTGTGCGTGATTATTTTAAAGAATACTCAAATATGAGTAACTGTAGTATTTAGAAGATTTAATTTATATATATATATGCTTTGAGTGAGTGAGTAAAAGTCACTCAGTCATGTCTGACTCTTTGCAACCCCATGGACTTAGTCCATGGAATTCTCCAGGCCAGAATACTGGAGTGGGTAGCCTTTCTCTTCTCCAGGAGATCTTCCCAACCCAGGGATCGAACCCAGGTCTCCCACATTTCAGGCAGATTCTTCTACCAGCTGAGCCATAGGGGAAGCCCAAGAATACTGGATTGGGTAGCCTATCCCTTCTCCAGTGGATCTTCCCAACCCAAGAATCGAACCAGGCACTCCTGCATTGCAGGTGGATTCTTTACCAACTGAGGTATGAAGGAAACCCCATATATTCTTTAATTATATGTATATATCGATATATATATATATTAGGCTTCTCAGGTGGTGCTAGTGGTAAAGAACCCACCTGCCAACACAGGAGATGTAAGAGATGTGGGTTCGATCCCTGGGTGGGGACGATCCTGGAGGAGGGGATGGCAACCCAATCTAGTATTTTTGCCAAGAGAATCCCATGGACAGAGGAGTCTGGATGGATACAGTCCGTAGGATCACTAAGAGTCAGACATGACTGAAGTGACTAGCGCGTGTGTGCACGCACCTGAAGTGGTACATGCACGCGCGTGTGTGTGCATACAGACACACACACACATATCTCGCATACATGCTGACATCATTTTTAAATTTATTGCAAAAATTTTTCACCATAGAGAAAAACTGAATAGATTTTCAGTGAATACCTATATATTTACCACCTACTAATACTATTTTATCATATTCTCTTTATCAAATATCCATCCAACTATTCATCCTTCTATCAACCATCAATTTACCTCACTTTCTATAAATGTCTATACTTTTTTCACTACCTAATATGGAAGTACACAATTTAAGAGAGCCAAAGGTAATCTTTCAGAAAATAACTGTTTCTAATCTGAGAAATATGGATTTTTAACACTGGAAGAGACCTTTAAGTCCGTTTATTGGAATCATCATACTGTTTGATTATAGAAATTGAGGCAGAGTTATTTTAAAGAGTTTGAGTAAGAGTGCCTCACTAATTAGTCACTAAACCAAGATTAGACTTCTTACTCAGTATCTTACATGAACGTTTACTTGGATAGTAAGAGAAAATTGGAAGTTGCTGGTAAAATGAGAGTAAGGAGAGTATGCTGTTCATTAAAACATTGAAGAGGCGAAGTTAATAGAGCAATATGTAGCCTAATTAGCAGTGAGGTTTCAGAAGGCACTAGAGTTAAGTGAGTTTGGAGCTGAATATCTATGAAAGTCTTCCCACCATGTAATCAAAAGAAAAAAAAAATCTGCTAGAAAAACCCTAATGCTAGCAGAAATCTTGTATGTGTGCCCAGTTTCTAAAATTATGGAATGTCAAGGGGATGAAGAATCTAAGGCTAACTGATTTTTGGAAGAAGGGAATTTGAGTGGAAGACAAAGAGCATCTGCTACTTAAATTCAGTTTGACAAGTCACAGATAGTCCCAATCAGCACAGTTTACAGAGCATAGAAAGAATAGACAGATAGAAAGATAGACAGATAGATAAATAGACAGACAGATAGATACTGAAACTTTCAAATTCTTTTAAATAAGAGATCCATTGCTAGAGGGTGTTAAAATTAACTTTCATCTTGCCCACAATTAATATGCATTTTTCCAGGCATGTACTTAGATAAGAGGTGCAACTCTATTCAAAGAATGAATGTCACCATTTAATCTTTGTCACTTTTATGTTTCCATGTTATGACACAAGTTTTAAAAGAAATGCATGTTAGAGAACTGTTAAAATTTAGAAAATGCAGCATTCTTTACAATTTGATTCATACTTGAAAGCTGGTACAACAGAAAATGCAGGGGTTTACTCTTTATCTCTTTCTCTCACATCCTGTAAAGTCTATCTTCTCCAGGACTGTTTTCTCAGGCACCAGCTGAATGACTAAAATAGTTTCTCTGAGTCCATGGTTTTAGTAATTTAGAGTACTTAAGAACTTGCTGGGAAGTATTTAAAATTAAACTTCCTCAGCCCTAACATAAGAGTTCAACCTTCTATGTTTTTAACAAACTCTTCCAGTCATTCTCTAGGTGACCAATACATGAGAACTACGGGTATGAAGTAATTCTGCATCAGAAGTCAAAAAGTCTGGTTTATAATTCTGCTCCTGTAGTGATTATTGATTTATTGAGTGATCCTGTGTAAGTCACTTACCTCTGGAATTTATTCTCTGTGATATAGTAGAAGCCAGACCCATCCAGGAAGATAAATCAGACTTTATTCTTCTCTTAGGGAGTCTGCACCACGGATAACACAGTAATAATGATTGTAGGGAATTTGCAAGATTCAAAGTCATGTATTTAAAAACCTAATACAATATCTGATACTGAGTCATGCTCAATAAATAATGGATATTATTATAATTATAAAATTGTTAATACTATTAAGAGACAGGGATTAAACTCTTCTGTTATTTTAGCCCTATAAAATGCTAAATTGATTAAAGTATATTTGAATAGCACTGTCATCCTGTCTAAATGCTCCACTGATCACAGCTTTACCAGATGACTCATTCAGTTTAGGATACCATAAATGAAGGCCGTGTGATCTACTTAGAGAAAGAAAAAGCTAACAAAGATATGGTTTGGGTCAGTAGACCCTGGTGAGAGACCACAGGAAATGAGTACATTTAGCCTCAGGAAGGTAAGGTAAAGGGTTTATAACAATCTCTTTGACTCTCAATTTCCTCATCTTCAAAGTTAGACTGATGATGCCTATTCTCAGGCTGATGAATTGAAAATAGTTGTAATCAAATTCTGCTATGTACTAGTTGTGCAAATTAGGCCCAAGTAATGTACTTTGGCCACCTCATGCGAAGAGTTGACTCATTGGAAAAGACTTTGATGTTGGGAGGGATTGGGGGCAGGAGGAGAAGGGGACGACAGAGGATGAGATGGCTGTATGGCATCACTGACTCGATGGACGTGAATCTGAGTGAACTCTGGGAGTTGGTGATGAACAGGGACGCCAGGCGTGCTGTGATTCATGGGGTTGCAAAGAGTCAGACACGACTGAGCAACTGAACTGAACTGAACTGAATGTACTTCCTGAGCCTTAACCTATTAATCTGTAAAATATAAAAATGTTGGGCCATATCTAATAGTCTATGAGAATTCTTGATTCATGATACCAGCTTAGTAGTTGATGAATATTTGATAGCACTATGGCCTCTTCTCTTAGTTTCCTAGGATTGCCATAACAAAGNTAGATAAGAGGTGCAACTCTATTCAAAGAATGAATGTCACCATTTAATCTTTGTCACTTTTATGTTTCCATGTTATGACACAAATTTTAAAAGAAATGCATGTTAGAGAACTGTTAAAATTTAGAAAATGCAGCATTCTTTACAATTTGATTCATACTTGAAAGCTGGTACAACAGAAAATGCAGGGGTTTACTCTTTATCTCTTTCTCTCACATCCTGTAAAGTCTATCTTCTCCAGGACTGTTTTCTCAGGCACCAGCTGAATGACTAAAATAGTTTCTCTGAGTCCATGGTTTTAGTAATTTAGAGTACTTAAGAACTTGCTGGGAAGTATTTAAAATTAAACTTCCTCAGCCCTAACATAAGAGTTCAACCTTCTATGTTTTTAACAAACTCTTCCAGTCATTCTCTAGGTGACCAATACATGAGAACTACGGGTATGAAGTAATTCTGCATCAGAAGTCAAAAAGTCTGGTTTATAATTCTGCTCCTGTAGTGATTATTGATTTATTGAGTGATCCTGTGTAAGTCACTTACCTCTGGAATTTATTCTCTGTGATATAGTAGAAGCCAGACCCATCCAGGAAGATAAATCAGACTTTATTCTTCTCTTAGGGAGTCTGCACCACGGATAACACAGTAATAATGATTGTAGGGAATTTGCAAGATTCAAAGTCATGTATTTAAAAACCTAATACAATATCTGATACTGAGTCATGCTCAATAAATAATGGATATTATTATAATTATAAAATTGTTAATACTATTAAGAGACAGGGATTAAACTCTTCTGTTATTTTAGCCCTATAAAATGCTAAATTGATTAAAGTATATTTGAATAGCACTGTCATCCTGTCTAAATGCTCCACTGATCACAGCTTTACCAGATGACTCATTCAGTTTAGGATACCATAAATGAAGGCCGTGTGATCTACTTAGAGAAAGAAAAAGCTAACAAAGATATGGTTTGGGTCAGTAGACCCTGGTGAGAGACCACAGGAAATGAGTACATTTAGCCTCAGGAAGGTAAGGTAAAGGGTTTATAACAATCTCTTTGACTCTCAATTTCCTCATCTTCAAAGTTAGACTGATGATGCCTATTCTCAGGCTGATGAATTGAAAATAGTTGTAATCAAATTCTGCTATGTACTAGTTGTGCAAATTAGGCCCAAGTAATGTACTTTGGCCACCTCATGCGAAGAGTTGACTCATTGGAAAAGACTTTGATGTTGGGAGGGATTGGGGGCAGGAGGAGAAGGGGACGACAGAGGATGAGATGGCTGTATGGCATCACTGACTCGATGGACGTGAATCTGAGTGAACTCTGGGAGTTGGTGATGAACAGGGACGCCAGGCGTGCTGTGATTCATGGGGTTGCAAAGAGTCAGACACGACTGAGCAACTGAACTGAACTGAACTGAATGTACTTCCTGAGCCTTAACCTATTAATCTGTAAAATATAAAAATGTTGGGCCATATCTAATAGTCTATGAGAATTCTTGATTCATGATACCAGCTTAGTAGTTGATGAATATTTGATAGCACTATGGCCTCTTCTCTTAGTTTCCTAGGATTGCCATAACAAAGCATCACCAACTGGGTGGCTTAAAGCAACAGGTATTATCTCAGTTCTGGAAACCAGACATTCAAAATCAAGGTATCAACAGGGCCATTTTCCTCTAAAACCTGTGGGAGAATTCTTCCTTGCCTCTTCCTAGCCTCTAGCCGTTTGTCAGCAGTCTTTGATGGTCCTTGTCCTGCAGCTGTCCAACCAGTTTCTGCTTTTACTATCTCATGATATCTCCCTGTATATCTCCATCTTCTCACAGTCATCGTCTTATAAGGACAACAGTCATGGTGGAATAAAGGTTCACTCCGCCATCTGGTATGTCTTTATAGTAACTGGTGCTATATCTGCAACTACTCCAGTTCCAAATAAGTTCTTAGGTACTGGAGGTTAAGACTGCAACAAATCTTTCAAAGAGGGAGCACGATTCAATCCATAACAATGCATCACTGTCTACAGAGTTATAGTGACCATAATGACAGATGATAAAACTCCATACACAAAAGTTTAAATGCTGTATATGGTTTTCCCCATAAAAGCCTTCACATAGATGAGGAGAAATTCTTGGAATGTAAAGGAATAGCAAATGTAAACACATTTAAACCTAACCAAAAACAATTTAAGTGACTTTAGAAAAACATGATAGCAGTAACGTTTCTGAAATGATGGAATATATGCTTTGGTTTTCTTCTCTGAAAAAAGAAAACATTCGACAATGTGTTTCTTCTACACATTGTAGAGTGCTAGATTCAACTGATTTATTTAGTACTAGGAGATTATGTTAGTCTAGAAAGAGAGTGAGTAAGACTTTAATACTTGAAAATGTAAAGTTTATTATCTTACCCTACTACATGTAAAAAATAGAAAATAATATTTTATAGATATGTGCCAACCACTCTTCTCTTTAGCAACATAAACAGAATTTCCTTTGTGCCACAAAGGACGACTATCAGCACGCTTTTCCTCCTTTATAAAAATGGGGACTCTGATATGAAAAACCTTGCTCACAAGTCCTTGCCGACAAATTTACAAGGTTAGTAAATAAAAAGGTTGGGATTCAAGCCTGTCGTTTTGAATAAAAGTCTTATCTGCTTTTCTTTGATTCTTCATCTGTTTTTGTTTTTTGTGGTGGTTGTTTTCTTTTACTCATGACACTGATGTGAAGGATGGTCATAGCAATGTCAGAGGTTGTGACCAAGACACTCCATCACTGTCCATTGATCCGAAATCCACATGGGAAGGTAAGACCATACATTTGTAGTTTCCTTTCTGAAAATAATGGTTCCCATCATTTTTGTTGTTGTTGTTGTTTTTACTATCTTTCTTCAATTAATATCCAGTTACCTTGTAAGAATAGAAATGATTCTGTGATAAAAGTTTGTTCCATTGACATGATGAACCATATAGCACTAACCATTTCATTTGTGTGTAACAACCAATTATATATGACTTTGGACTAATTGTAATCCACATATAAACTCAGTGGGATATAAACTGAAATCAGTAAATGGCAGGTGCAGATAGAGGAAATAGCATGTCAGCTGAACCCTGCTTGTTCTACTGCTTCCCTAGAGGACACTCAACCAGATTTATGCCATAATTTTACTGTTGTGGGTTGACTTAACAAATTTTTTTTTTTCCTTTACCAAAACAAGAAAAATATGTTCACCTTGGGAAAACATAAAGGTTTGTCTCCAGAAGCTATTTCCAGCTGGCCTTCCCTCACCAAATCCCAGTGATTTGACCAAAGACATGTGTTGTTTGCTAAGATCTAGCTTAAGTCCAAACTTTCAGAGTAACATCTGCAGGGAAATTACCAGCCAACATAAAAACACGTTCATTGTTATTGAAATTGTGAAGCTTGCATCCTTTTGAATTTTTCTGCTTCAGTGGGTATTCTTTATTCATATGCTCTCCAAGGCATTTTCTTTGGAACACAAAAGGATAGCTCGTATTCTGGTTTTTTTTTTGTTTTTGTTTTTTTAATTCTTATAGATTATTTGTTAGTTGTCAAAGTCTAAAGTTCTACAATGATGCTTTATTTGCTTTTTATACCTACTCACCTAAACCTCCATTTCCAAAAGAAAGCAGCTGGAAAATTTATTACACTACACATTTTTTTACATTCCTAAAGAATTGATTATGAAAACACTGATTGAATTTCTAAGGTCAATATGATATGCTTGACTCTGTGTGATGTAGTTCTACATAGCTATAATGTCAGAGATTAAATGATGCGACCTGGAACACTTAACCTAGAAGAATCTTCCAATCCTGTAGATTTAGATGATTAGCCTGTCTTCATAGCGGGTTCAACAAAGTCATTCCATTTGACCCACTTTAATTTATTCAACAAGCATGGACTTTGTGCTTACTAGGTGGGGGATTCCCAGGTGGTACTACAGGTAAAGACCTGCCTGCCAATGCAGGAAACATAAAAAATTCAGATTTGATCCCTGGGTCTGGAAGATCCCCTGTAGAAGACTATGGCAACCCACTCTAGTATTCTTGCCTGGAGAATCCCATAGACATAGGAGACTGATGGGCTACAGTCCATGGAGTCGTAAAGTGTTGGACAAATTGAAGTGACTTAGCATGCTTGGAAAATCCCATGGATGGAGAAGCCTGGTAGGCTGAAGTCCATGGGGTTGCCAAGAGTCGAACACGACTAAGCCACTTCACTTTCACTTTCCACTTTCATGCATCGGAGAAGGCAATGGCAACCCACTCCAGTGTTCTTGCCTGGAGAATCCCAGGGACAGGGGAGCCTGGTGGGCTGCCGTCTATGGGGTCACACAGAGTCGGACACGATTGAAGTGACTTAGCAGCAGCAGCAGCATGCACACAGGAGCTATGAATACTGAAAAGGAATTAGAAGTCATGATCCTGGTCTTAGGATACTTAAAATTTCTATAATGGACATTTTCTTTTCTAGTCAAGACATGTGTCATACCTTGAAACAAATAAAAACACAATTAAGCCCTTGTGAATATCAAACCCCAATGATGAAATATCAAAATATATAGCACAGAAAATAAATGTAAAAGACGATTGATATTTCTTAGTTCTAATGCAAAACTTTAGTGGTTTGAGTCTATTTTTATGTTCTAAAACAATATTTGAAAGATAATACATTACTTATCTTTACTCAAAATGCTTCCTTTGTTAATATTTGATTTATAAACACTTTTTGGGAAAATTTTCAATATTGAGCAAAAACAAAAAATATTTTAGCCCTACATTGAGAAATGAAAAAGATCTTTTCTCTCCACTTCATTTGTTGTAGTTTAGTCTCTAAGTCATATTTGAATCTTTCATGACCCCATGGACTGTAGCCCACCAGCCTCCTCTCTCCGTGGGATTTCCTAGGCGAGAATACTGGAGTGGGTTGCCATTTCCTTCTCCAGGGGGTCTTCTCAAGCCAGGGATCAAACCTGTGTCTCCTGCTTGGCAAGTGGATTCTTAATACTGAGCCATCTGGGAAGCCCCTTCCACTTCATACTTGTATGCAGTTTATAAGAGAGAAGGGGAAGAACAAAGAAAGGTTTAAATTAGCTCTTTCTGAATCTCTGATATTTATAGTTTTAGGGCTTTCTTCTGAGTTTTCAGTTTTCACTAGAAGGGATGAGTCCAATCTATAAACCATCTATTTCTTCTGATCACATCTCAGAATGTTAGTAATTTAGTCTGATTCCTGATATCAGAATTTCTAGACACTGATTTGAAAGGTAGCAGGGAAACAAATTGATCTCTGGCTGTTTTTCACATCGAGATTCATATTGCCTTTCAAAAGTATCTGCAAACTTCTGACATTAGTTTTGCCATTCTCAGTGTTCTGTTTTGTTCTGTTTCATTCAGGTCCAAAATCAACCTCCTCTATTGTGCTTGGTTCTTGTTAGAAAAGACTGTCAAATAAGGAAGGGTTTCTCTCTAGACCTCAAATCTCCTTTTTCCATATACACACACAAATACACACATATGCACACACCACTCATATACCAAGAGATGATTTTAACAATCAGTTTCTTTCCTACACCACTCCTAATACTTTCCCTAAGGAAAATAACTTATACATTTATTTTCAGTAGTATATTATTGACTGAAAAATCCAAGTTCCTGCTATTAAACCATTAGATTTGAGTTATGCTTAAAACATAATTCAAATTATGGGACAAGGATCTTATCTATTTTACTCACTGCTGCATCTTCAGTGAACAGGGCAATGACTAGCACATAATATTGGGCTGGCCAAGAGATTTGTTTGGGTTTTTACATAACATGTTTCAGAAAAACCCAGAGGAACTGTTTGGCCAACCCAAGTATTTATTAATAAATATTTGTTGAAGGAATGCATTCATTGAAGAGAAAAGTTTTCAGCCAAAGGAACTGAACTACTGTAGGCAACAGGGAGTAATGTTTATTTTCCATCTTTTTGTTATCCTTGAAATGCTGCTGCTGCTGCTGCTAAGTTGCTTCAGTTGTGTCTGACTCTGTGCGATCCCATAGACAGCAGCCCACCAGGCTCCCCCATCCCTGGGATTCTCCAGGCAAGAACTGGAATGGGTTGCCATTTCCTTCTCCAATGAATGAAAGTGAAAAGTGAAAGTGAAGTTGCTCGGTCGTGTCCGACTCCTAGCAACCCCATGGACTGCACCCCACCAGGCTCCTCCATCCGTGGGATTTTCCAGACAAGAATACTGGAGTAGGGTGCCATTGCTTTCTCATGTCCTTGACATACCTCTCTCAAAACTTCTTCCAATTTAATATAGACTCACACATGTAGTGTCCCTCCTCCCCTCAGCTGCCCACTCCTGCTTCTCTAACCTGATAGTGAACAGTAGAAATCCTTGCCTCTACCTGAATCTGTATGCAAACATCACAAATCCCCGTGGGAATACTAGAAATGCAAGGTGTTAGGTGAGTGTTGACAGAGACTGGATTGCTGATCCTGAGTTCCCCAGCCCGACCAAGCCTTCCAACTGCTAGAGGTTAGGCCTGTGGGCAGCACAGGAAAACCTCTGTTGGGTGCATGGGATTGATAAAGGAAAAGCAACTCTGTGGCCCTCCTAGGACTGCCTGTTAGGGTCTTCCAAGTATTTAATCAACTGCACTGCAAAGGGACCACACTGAGACAGAGAATGTGGGATCTAAGTATTTTGTGTGTGCCAATACCTCCTGAATCAGAGGAGCCTAATGCAAGGAAGTATTGAGAAATCTCGTGATATTGACCCAACCAGGATGTATGAGAGGAGTTTAGCCGTTGTGTAAGTAGCAGTAAACAGTCACTGGACTGACATGCACTCACAGACTCACAAAGCAGTCCTTTATCTTCCTGATTTCTGGGACTAAATCTCCCCTCCAATACCAGTGAGGGACCTCCAAGACACGGAGATACTCACATTCAAGTTCAGTGTTTTCTGGCTCAGATTACAGCCATGTAAGCCAAGTTTTCTTTTCCATAACAAATTCTAATCTTGAGTGTCTATTCATCCTAACACACACACAGACACACACACACACAGACACACACACTTATGAGCCCATGGAGTTAAGCCTTCTGCTCAAGCTAGCTTTCAGTGGGTTACTGACACTCTCCTTCCCCCTCCATTGTCTGAGAATTGACAGCAGGAGCTCTTAAATGAAACCATTTCACGCACACAGTAGAAGGCNGACATTTAAAGACGATATTAAGAAGGCAGAACCATCATAAAATGATAGCTCATTTTGTTTGACCATTTACTCTGTTCTGGGCACTGTGTTAACTTCTTTATAAGAATTTACCTAATTTTTGTAATAGACTTAACACTGTAACCTCTCTAAGTCACAGAAAAGTGAGGAGTTGCTATTATATAGTTAGAAGTGATGGTGCTGGTTTTATGCATAGGATATTTTACTTCAGGCCACATTTTCTTAATCACTAGTTTATGTATACTGGTAGTGGTGGTGAAGAAGGAAACTGAAAAATTAGGAAAATATGGNCACAGAAAAGTGAGGAGTTGCTATTATATAGTTAGAAGTGATGGTGCTGGTTTTATGCATAGGATATTTTACTTCAGGCCACATTTTCTTAATCACTAGTTTATGTATACTGGTAGTGGTGGTGAAGAAGGAAACTGAAAAATTAGGAAAATATGGCATAAAAATTTTACTGGATGTGGGAATTAAATATATTACTATCATATATATATATATATATATATATATCATACCTGTTATGATCAAATCAAATAAGAAAATCAGAGTAAGATAGCAGAGAAAATAGAAGGTAACAGTGAAGAAAGGACATAATAAGATAATATTAAAAAGGCAGAACCATCATAAAAATGATAGCTCATTTTCACTGAGCCTTTACTCTGTTCCAGGCACTGTTAACTTCGTTACAAGAATTTACCTAATTCTTCTAATAGACTTAAACTTATGTTGGATATAACTGATGTATTATGATATATATGTTATAGTATTAAGATAAAACTATCATCTTCATGATGATGGAATGCACAGAGAAGAAGATATCACCAATTTTNGTCTCCTGCTTGGCAAGTGGATTCTTAATACTGAGCCATCTGGGAAGCCCCTTCCACTTCATACTTGTATGCAGTTTATAAGAGAGAAGGGGAAGAACAAAGAAAGGTTTAAATTAGCTCTTTCTGAATCTCTGATATTTATAGTTTTAGGGCTTTCTTCTGAGTTTTCAGTTTTCACTAGAAGGGATGAGTCCAATCTATAAACCATCTATTTCTTCTGATCACATCTCAGAATGTTAGTAATTTAGTCTGATTCCTGATATCAGAATTTCTAGACACTGATTTGAAAGGTAGCAGGGAAACAAATTGATCTCTGGCTGTTTTTCACATCGAGATTCATATTGCCTTTCAAAAGTATCTGCAAACTTCTGACATTAGTTTTGCCATTCTCAGTGTTCTGTTTTGTTCTGTTTCATTCAGGTCCAAAATCAACCTCCTCTATTGTGCTTGGTTCTTGTTAGAAAAGACTGTCAAATAAGGAAGGGTTTCTCTCTAGACCTCAAATCTCCTTTTTCCATATACACACACAAATACACACATATGCACACACCACTCATATACCAAGAGATGATTTTAACAATCAGTTTCTTTCCTACACCACTCCTAATACTTTCCCTAAGGAAAATAACTTATACATTTATTTTCAGTAGTATATTATTGACTGAAAAATCCAAGTTCCTGCTATTAAACCATTAGATTTGAGTTATGCTTAAAACATAATTCAAATTATGGGACAAGGATCTTATCTATTTTACTCACTGCTGCATCTTCAGTGAACAGGGCAATGACTAGCACATAATATTGGGCTGGCCAAGAGATTTGTTTGGGTTTTTACATAACATGTTTCAGAAAAACCCAGAGGAACTGTTTGGCCAACCCAAGTATTTATTAATAAATATTTGTTGAAGGAATGCATTCATTGAAGAGAAAAGTTTTCAGCCAAAGGAACTGAACTACTGTAGGCAACAGGGAGTAATGTTTATTTTCCATCTTTTTGTTATCCTTGAAATGCTGCTGCTGCTGCTGCTAAGTTGCTTCAGTTGTGTCTGACTCTGTGCGATCCCATAGACAGCAGCCCACCAGGCTCCCCCATCCCTGGGATTCTCCAGGCAAGAACTGGAATGGGTTGCCATTTCCTTCTCCAATGAATGAAAGTGAAAAGTGAAAGTGAAGTTGCTCGGTCGTGTCCGACTCCTAGCAACCCCATGGACTGCACCCCACCAGGCTCCTCCATCCGTGGGATTTTCCAGACAAGAATACTGGAGTAGGGTGCCATTGCTTTCTCATGTCCTTGACATACCTCTCTCAAAACTTCTTCCAATTTAATATAGACTCACACATGTAGTGTCCCTCCTCCCCTCAGCTGCCCACTCCTGCTTCTCTAACCTGATAGTGAACAGTAGAAATCCTTGCCTCTACCTGAATCTGTATGCAAACATCACAAATCCCCGTGGGAATACTAGAAATGCAAGGTGTTAGGTGAGTGTTGACAGAGACTGGATTGCTGATCCTGAGTTCCCCAGCCCGACCAAGCCTTCCAACTGCTAGAGGTTAGGCCTGTGGGCAGCACAGGAAAACCTCTGTTGGGTGCATGGGATTGATAAAGGAAAAGCAACTCTGTGGCCCTCCTAGGACTGCCTGTTAGGGTCTTCCAAGTATTTAATCAACTGCACTGCAAAGGGACCACACTGAGACAGAGAATGTGGGATCTAAGTATTTTGTGTGTGCCAATACCTCCTGAATCAGAGGAGCCTAATGCAAGGAAGTATTGAGAAATCTCGTGATATTGACCCAACCAGGATGTATGAGAGGAGTTTAGCCGTTGTGTAAGTAGCAGTAAACAGTCACTGGACTGACATGCACTCACAGACTCACAAAGCAGTCCTTTATCTTCCTGATTTCTGGGACTAAATCTCCCCTCCAATACCAGTGAGGGACCTCCAAGACACGGAGATACTCACATTCAAGTTCAGTGTTTTCTGGCTCAGATTACAGCCATGTAAGCCAAGTTTTCTTTTCCATAACAAATTCTAATCTTGAGTGTCTATTCATCCTAACACACACACAGACACACACACACACAGACACACACACTTATGAGCCCATGGAGTTAAGCCTTCTGCTCAAGCTAGCTTTCAGTGGGTTACTGACACTCTCCTTCCCCCTCCATTGTCTGAGAATTGACAGCAGGAGCTCTTAAATGAAACCATTTCACGCACACAGTAGAAGGCCTTGAAGTCCCTGAGTGTCTGTGTCTACTTTTGTCAAGGGGAACACGGCATGTTTGTAAACATGTGGCTTGGAAAGAAGATTCAGGCAATGACAGCAAGCCTGTGGCCCACTGCTTTCCTGTTTGTCTCTGACAGTGTGTTACCCATAGCAACTGAGGGGAAATAATCTCTGACAGAACAGTCAGCACTCCTTTTCCTTATTATAAATTCCAAGTTAGGCAAGTAAGGTAAAATGAAACCTTCTAAGTGCATTCTTAATTGCAGGAATTTTGTATATCCTTGTTTTTGTTTTCATTCAATCTTCCCCCCTCCCCCCGACTTTATACTCTTTCAAGGAGAGAGAGAGAAAAAGCAGAAGGAGAAAAAGGGAGAGGCAGGGAGAGGGAGTAGGAGAGACAGAAAGAGGGGAGGAGGAGAGGGTGAGGGGGTGGAGGGGAGAGAGAGGAGGGGGAATTCTGCTTTAGTATTTAGATCAGCTGAAAACTATACTGCACTGAGTTTATCTGTGAGAAACTTTTGATAAAGATCACAAAGTACCTGTAGAGTTATTAATACAAGGAATAATCTCTACCTCTGCATCATAAGAAGTGGATAGATCAATGTTCCTTGAATGCCTTGTAATTATCATATGGACACACTGAAACATGTCACACAAACCCACTCCTTGATTCAGTCGGCACTTGCACCATGCCTGCTTGCATGCTAAGTCCCTTCAGCCATGTCTGACTCTTTGCAACCACCATGGACTTGTAGCCTGCCAGGCTTCTCTGTCAGTGGGATTTTCCAGGCAAGAGTACTAGAGTGGATTGCCATTTCCTTCTCCAGGGGATCTTCCTGACCCAGGGATGGAATCAGCCTCTCTTTATGTCTCCTGCATTGGCAGGTGGGTTCTTACTACTAGCACCACCTGTGGCCACATACATATCCCTTTTGTGGTAGAGTTTAACCCACTTGAAAATAGAACATGATGGGGTGAGGTAACTTGCCCTTGGTCACAACATTCTGGAAGATTTGGGACCTGGTCTGTTAGATTCCAAAGCTGGTGTGGTCCCCATATCATGAAGTCTTTCCATATTGAGATACCTATTGTCTGAAATTAGATAACACAGATTTTGAAGGGAAATAAGCCAACATAAAGAAATTATCACTGAGAAAACAGAACAATTGAGTACTAAACTGTCTCATTCACTACTCTTCTATTGAGAAGCAAGAAGAAAAGTTAGTCAGAGGGTGATGGCTAATAATGACCTTTTGGAGTGTAAAATAGAAAGAGTATTCAGTAAAAATAACCATTTGACTCTTTTTTAAGTTTGTATTCATGGTCACATGAACCAATGAGCAAAATCTAATTTTGGGATAATGATTTTCAGTCTACTGTGTCAACAAACATTTTACATTCCCCATCTCATAGCAACCTTTATTTAACAAATGTCGGACAAAAAGGTTTTACCTACATGTCAATTTCCTTTTAGTAAATATCATCTCTTTTCACTCCTCAAACAATATTGCCTTATGTATGTAGGTCTTTGATAGCTGCTGTTTTTACATTTTTTTTTTACCATAAAGCTTACCTTCATATTTTCAGATCTCATTATATTGGTCATACAAATAAACGTTTTATTAGTTAATGAGCCACTTGTTCCATAACCTTAGTTGTAGGTAGTACCTTTTAAGTTCTTAAAAAATTATTAAAAATTTAACTTGGGGGACTTAGCCTTACATTAGAATCCATTAAATTAAAAAAAAATCATTCCTTCATAAAGATCTTTACTCACTTTATTAACATTACCATTCCTACTTTGTACTGCTATAATACATGTTACTAAAATCAACTTAGGTCATTAATTATTTATTAACATAACCAAAGAATTTCTATCAAGCAGTGTCTTAGTTTCTACCCATATTAGTACTCTTAATTTTACATAAATCTGTAGCTTCATTAATCTGTCAAATTTAGCAGAGACAAACTGACCATGCTTTAGCCTTTCACTTACACAGGCTCCTTCCCAGAAGCATTCCTAGAAACATTCACAAAGTCTTTAACAATTTTTGTGATGGGGCAGACAATTATTAAAACTATTATGCTTGGGGCGGGGGTGATGCTTATTGTATTTGTAATCTTGGAAAAATTTTGGCCTTATTGTGATGCTTTCCATTACATATTACTAATTTTTCATTTGCTTGTTTGTGTTGTCTTTTGTTGAGGCATCCCCAATTGTATAACCTTCAATAACTGCAAAACCTGGATTCAACCCTGTGCTGTGTGCCAAGTTGCAGCAGATGTATTTGATTCTTTGCCACCCTGTGGACTTTAGCTAACCAGGCTCCTCTGTCCATGGGATTAACCAGGCAAGAATACTAGAGTGGGTTGTCATGCCCTCCTCAGGGGATCTTTCGGACCCAGGGATTGAACCCACATCTCCTGCTTTGGCCAGTGGGTTCTTTACCACTGGTGCCACCTGGGAAGCCCTGTATGACAGTAAACCAAAATAATTCAACTTATTTTCTCAAGATTACATATTTTTTCAAATTAAATTTAGTTACCAAAAGTAAAGTTTTGCAGAAGTTTTTCCCTCTTTATTTTACTAGATATTATCAAGATGAAGAATATTTATACAGCTACTCCTTATATGTTTCTTCTGTTATGTTGCTTCATAGCCTGCCAAACTAAACCTAGCAAATGATTTAGAAATTTTCAGAGTCAGTTTTGCTGTCTATTAAATGGGTAGTAAATTCGATTGCCTACTTTCATTTCCCTCTGGTTTCTTTGGTTATGCATTTTTCTACATGAGAGAAAAAGGCTAATACCTATCACAAATAATATACAGTAGCATATTAAAATATATAGTAATTTAGGACAGGCTTCCAATTTCTCTGTGCTTTAACTTTTCCAAAAATAATGTGGGGCAACTGATACATGCCTCACAGGGAAGCTTAGAGGGTTCGTAACGTAATACCAATATAAAAGCTTAGAGGAAAAGTGGCCCCTAAGAGTGAGGTAGAATTATACATGATGTGTCCCAAGCAAATTGGATTATTCCAGAATGGCTATAGGCCCTTAGTTTCACGAATAATCCTTTAAAAGCAAAGAGATAAATTGTGGAGGTTAGGTTACAGCTTGAAGAAATGCTTGAAACGACTGATTTAGAATTCATACTTTGTTGTACTTAAGAGATATGATATGGAGCAGCTACAACTACCATTTCTTATATTTGTCCAGAATAATGTCTATTATTTTCTCCTCTCTCCATAAATTGGAGTTTATTAGGCTAAGCAACTTTTTACAAAATTCCTGCAGGCATATACAGTGACTGCCACCTGATAGAAGGGGTGAAGACATTTTTATGCTCAACTGGTCATTACCTTAAATTGTTAGTCATTTTATTTATTTCCTACCCATCCAATATCTTTGTTAAAATATCAAAGCACAGAAGTTAACACTTTACACATTTACTCAGATTACTTACATTTTATGAAATGATAATACTGAGGACAAATTTCAAAGAAGTAAAATTTTTTCAGTACATTTTAATTCTTGCCAATTATTGCAAATTTATATCTTGCTCTAACTCATTCAGAGCATTTTCCTAAATCCAAAGTCATTCATTGACATTATGAACTCCCAGTGCTAGTCCTCTGTTGCTTGAAAACAGCCTGGCTAGAAATAGCCCTCACAGAAAGCGCTCTTTAAATTTGGGGGGTAGAATAATTTTTTTCTTTTATAAATACCACCCACATCCGATCAAAACAAGGTATTAACATACCTGTTTTAGAACTCTGATTAGCTCTTAGTTCATACAGGCTGAGTTTCCAAATTTTTACAGCTTTCTGTTTCCATGTGGGTACAGTAGAAGAAAAATATTCACCTCAGTTTATAAATCTTTTCAGAAGACAATGCCTCAGTCCCAGATTTCTCAGATGGTCTCTTTCTTGTTTTTAAGTGTTTTCTCTAATTCTTCTACTTTTCTATGAGATTCCTATCCTTTAAAATGATCAGCTGGCATAAAAGCTAATATATGTTAAAGTACTTTCTTTTATTAATATAGGTTTTTCAGGCTTCTGCTGTTTCATAACTATTCCTTTCCAGAACCTTCTGGCACCAATTTACTTCTTAAGGGAAACTTAGATTTTTATCACAGACTTTATTTCAAAAGTGACTAGAATAGCAAACTCAAGTTTTGAAGAGTTTATAGAAGTTTCCTCGCTTAACTAAAGCACCCATGTTCTAAACAGAAACTCAGATACAAAGGCTCTCTTGATAACCAGAAAAACGATATTGCTGGAAATTGTTTAAGTTCTACTGATAATGCAACCCATTCCCAGTGTAGAAATGTATATTCTGTTATGAAAATAGATTTCATTTTATCTTCCCTGCTAAGTATTTATTGTTTTGACAGCAATTGGTAAGAGAAGCACAGCTATGCATAAGGCTATAATTTTCTTTGATGTAAATTTTTCTGCAGTTATTTCCCTTACCTCCCATTTGCAGTTGTGTGTTGCTTTATGGAGCATCTGTGACACCATTAACTTTATTTCTCCAAACAAATAGGGTCATTTACTCTAGTTCTGCTCCAATAGCTTGAAAAGGCCCTAGTAAACACCCAGGTATTCCTAATTAAAGCAAAAACTGAACTGTTAAAGGGCCATTGGAAAACTCCACTGATGTTCGGCACTGTGGACACATCAGCAAAGAGGCCTTGCTTCTGGTTAAGCTTCTTTAAACTACAAAGGTATTTCTTAGAATGGGAGCCAGGTACTTAACTAGTGTAATTTTTCTAAAAAAAAGCCAGAAGTAACTCTGAGCTTCTTGAGCTGATAAATCAAAAGCTATAAATAAAACTTTATCTTAGGAAATTCTCTCTGGACACTTACTACACAATATTTTGTTGTATAAACAAACAAATGGTTTCAAAGGGAAAACCATCCTTAATTAGAACAAATCTTAATGTGGGTGCTAAAAATGGTGTATCCTGAAACCCTTAAAGGAGCAACATGTCAAGGGTATATTTTTATGGATTCAAAAATACGTGACCTGGTGGCATAAGCCTGGTTATACTCCCGTTAGTGGAGACAGCCAATAGCTTTTGAATCACAGCTTCACTTAAGGTAATCAAGAGTAATGCCAGAGAATAATGTTCCTCTTCAGGAAGTTAACAAGTTCAGTTCAGTTCAGTTGTTTAGTCATGTCCGACTCTTTGTGACCCCATGGACTGCAGCATGCCAAGCTTCCCTGTCCATCACCAACTCCCAGAACTTGCTCAAATTCATGTCCACAGAGTCAGTGATGCCATCCAACCATCTCATCTTCTGTCATCCGCTTCTCCTGCCTTCAGTCTTTGCTGGCACCAGGGTCTTTTCTAATGAGTCAGCTCTTCGAATCAGGTGGCCTAAGTATTGGAGTTTCAGCTTCAGCATCAGTCCTTCCAATGAATATTCGGGACTGATTTCCTTTAAGATTGGCTGGTTTGATCTCCTTGCAGTCCAAGGGACTCAAGAGTCTTCTCCAACACCACAGTTCAAAAGCATTAATTCTTCAGTGCTCAGCTTTCTTTATGGTCCAGCTCTCACATCCATACCTGACTACTGGAAAAACCGTAGCTTTGACTAGACAGACGTTTGTCGGCAAGGTAATGTCTCTGCTTTGTAATATGCTGTCTAGGTTTGTCATAGCTTTTCTTCCAAGGTGCAAGCATCTTTTAATGTCATGGCTGCAGTCTGCAGTGATTTTGGAGCCCAAGAGAATAAAGTCTGTCACCGTTTCCATTGTTTCCCCATCTATTTGCCATCCCATCTATTTGGAATGTTAACAAGTTTCCCCCTGAATATAGAAAATCTGATTGCTGCAAATGCATTGTTCTGATATAATTAGATGCCATTTTTCTTCAACTTATGTTTATTTCAAAATAACATTTAAAATAATTGTAACAGGGAATTTCATGGTGATCCAGTGGTTAGGACTCTGTGTTTTCCCTGCCGAGTACATGGGTTCAGTCCAATCCTTGGTTAGGGAGCTATGATCCCATAAGCTGTGCAGTGTGGCCAAATTTAAAAAAAAAAATTAACAAAAAGTGTGCACACACAATGTCAAAATAGAAAGATATAAGAGAGAGTGGCTGTGTCAGTTTGAGCTAGTATGGTGGTGGTTTAGTCTCTAAGTCATGTCTGACTCTTGCAACCCCATAGACTGTAGCTTGCTAGGCTGCTCTGTCCATGGGATTTTCCAGGCAAGAATACTGGAGTGGGTTTCCATTTCCTCCTCCAGGGGATCTTCCTGACCTGGGGATCTAAACCAGTACTCCTGCACTGCAGGCAGACTCTTGCATTGCAGGTGGATTCTTTACTGACTTAGCCACCAGGGAAACTAACTACTATAGAACGGGTGGCTTATAAACAACAGAAATTTATTTTACACAGTTCTGGAGACTGGCAGTCCAAAATCAAGGTGCCAGCATTGTTGGGTTTGGGGCTTCGAGTNGTGGATTCTTTACTGACTTAGCCACCAGGGAAACTAACTACTATAGAACGGGTGGCTTATAAACAACAGAAATTTATTTTACACAGTTCTGGAGACTGGCAGTCCAAAATCAAGGTGCCAGCATTGTTGGGTTTGGGGCTTCGAGTCTTCTGACAGATGGCAGAGTGCCCACTTCTCCTTGGGTCCTCACATGGAGAGCAGAGAAGGGGGGCAGATTCTCTCATGACTCATAAGTGCTCCAGTCCTGTTCATGAGGGTTTCATCACCATGCTCTCATCTAATCCTGATTGCTTCTCAAAGGTCCCACCTCCTAAAACCATCACATTAGGGAGTTGAGTTTCAACATAGGAACTGGAGTAGAGGGCCAACACAGTCTGCAACAGATAATAGAGTGAAAATGATGTCTACCCTACTTTGTCCTCCATTCCTCCTTCCTACTGCAGTGTTACCAGTTTCTTATAGATCCTCACATAGAATTCATTCTTCCTCTTTGCTCTCTCTCTCTTTGAATTGATCATGGTGTTTTGCCTTAAACTTGGAATGTTTGCTTGATTTGAAAGAAATGGTGGTTTTCCTTAGTTTGCGTGTGTCTACCAACAAAATCACTAAATCTGTCAAATACTATCTTCAAAACAAGTAAATTCTCAGAGTGATACTATACATGTTTGACTTCAGTGTTTTAGGTTCATACATATACAGTGAGAGGATATTTGCCCTCTTACAGAATCTCTTCAGCAAACGAAATAACAACAACAAAATGGAATTATCTCTTGAGTTACTCCAAGTAGGCAGTATAGCACTATATCAGGCAATCTCTATGTTATTTCATCCTCACAACAAAGATAGAAATTACTGCCTCTCATCTGTATATGCAAACTGAGGTTTAAGATATAAAGACTGGACAGTAACTGGAATGCAGTTCAACATAGGTTTATCAGACTCCAGTTTCAAATAGGATCATGAATTGGGATTTTATGACTATTATTTGACTTTATTACTTTCTAACTTCCTTCTTTCCGTCCTTCTCTTGCAGTTAATCAGTATCATTGTCATTTGTATGTCGTTTAGGTTGCTACAGAATTGTTATAAAAAATACAACTCACAGAATATTTCTAAATTGTTTGGGAAGGAAAAAACTTAAAAATGAATTTATCCTTAATATCGCACCTCTCAATTTCAAAATCTTTAGGCTTGTCACAAAAGTATCATGAGAGTTGATTCCTTATGAATAACCAAAAATTGATAAAAAATCAATAAACATACTCAGAAAAGAAAGACTGCAGTGCAATATAGTTGATCTTTTGACTTGCATAAGAAATTGACCCCTTTTCTCTATATTCCTTTAATCTGCTAATTTATTCATTGTATAAATAGGCTAAATCTATTTAAAATGGCATTGCTGTTTTTGCCATTTAGTTGCTAAGTCATGTCTGGACTCTTTTGCAACCCCATGGACTGTAGCCCACTAGGCTCCTCTGCCATGAGATTTCCCAGGCAAGAATATTGGTATGTGTTGCCATTTCCTTCTCTGGGGTATCTTCCCAATCCAGGGATCTAACCAACATCTCCTACCTTGGCAGGCGGATTCTTTACCACTGAGCCATCAGGGAAGCCCCTTAGAATGACAAAGAATAAGTCATTATGTATTGTTGTCACTTTTACTATTTAGCGCCTTGCTCTCTTTATCCACAGTGAACACTGAGCCAGCCAAGCAATCTCCAGGGTCATTTCAAGGACTAATAATCCATCCTATTTTTGTTTTGCAAACTTGTGTTTCTAGTCTGTGAAAGTTGGGATGTCTGGGAAGAAGGAGGATTTTATCAGAGGTGCACAGGGTTCTCCCTAGAGGATAGACTTAGCTTTACAATTTTCCTGAGTTCTTAAATTGTGCTGGTCACTGAGTCCTCCATACTGCCTGGTTTCTAATTAAAGTAAGCTCTCCGATATCAGAGGAAATGAGAAATAGAGAGCTCTGGCATGAAAAGCATTTCATACCCCTTTTGGACATTGGGACTTGGAGTGATTTGTGGGGCTTCACCTCTGGTGATGCGATGACACCATCCATTTTTACACAATATCCTCACCTCTCTTCATAACACAGAACTACAGTTTAGGACATCCTTATCACAGTTTAGGACATCATTATCTCATCTGAGAGATTGCCGTGACTACCAAGATTAGCTCTGCTTCAGTATAGACTTTATATGAAAAGTGCTAAATGTATAAGTTCAGATATAATGGAGGGTTTCCTATACCACCACATCTGGTACTAATCAACTAAGATATGTTGATGGCAAAATATGTGAATCTATTACTACTGTAAGAGTTTGTTCTAAATAGTGTGTGCAAGAACACTTAATAGGGAGGAATCAAGACATTAGTTTGAAAGACTAAAAAGAGGTTTGACCTTGTTTCTCTGAGCTGGAAAAACAGGTCTAGGTATATGCTTACTCAGAAGAAATAGAACATGCATGCAGAAATCAATTCCTTGAGGATAAGATTAATTTGCTACATGTCAAACTCTTATCACTGCAAATTTGCCGCAGGCATGGGATCTTTCTTCACATATTTTATACTGTCTTTTATCCATAGTATGAATGTCTTGCCAAGCATTTATTCAGTATCATTAAATTGATAAATAGTCTTCAAGATATTTTCCACAATCATTCTGTAAACTCTGTTTCAATAGCCTTTCCCGGAATGGAGATCTATGAAAGGCATCAAAATACCAATCAAATATTAAGATTTGATCCAAAAGAGCTACAGACATTTAAAGCAATAAATTCTACCCCAAACAATTTCCTTTCACTTTTTCCTTTGGAGTTTTTAGTTGCCTTTGCTGAAAAATGCATATATGAAAGCTGTACAAACATAATAAACTTAAGTCAGTGTGGGGGTATAACGGAACTATGCTTTACATTTAATAATTGACTGTCCTTCATGCAGTCACCATGACAAACTACAGAGGCTAGAAAGCTGTGTTTTTTTCTATTGTGTTTCACTATGTTTCCTCCAGTGTGGTTTGATTTTTATCAATAGGGTGTTGACATCATTTCCTTTCTAAGTGGCCATTGTTTAGCTCTGGTGGAGAGGGACAGGAAGAGGGCAATATATTTATTTATATAATAGGTTCTTGTCAGGAAAATGTTTTCTTGGGTACCTTATTTCCTCTTTGTCATATGTAAAGTTTTTATAAAAAAGATACTGGCAGTGTTTTGCATTTAACATAGAGGCACGGTAGATTCTCGTCATGCAGTTTTTCCTCAACTTCGTATCACTTTTGATAGACATGTTTTATTTTGGATATTACTTTTTAACCTGTCATAAATTGCAGAAAAATATTTTGACACTAGAATCCCCTGAAATTAAAAAAAAAGAGAGAGAAAAGACAAAAAATCAAATACACTCATGTTGAGTGAAGATTGAGTTGTCTTCCATAATTCAACAGTCTGTTCTTAGAGCAAATCCAGCTAAAATGGAAAGGATTAAACTCTGAGTTGATCAAAAGATTGCAGGAGGCTTGGGGTTTTGCTTTGACTTAGAGGCTGAGTTAGAGAGCAGTGAGAATGGAATAATAATGAACAAGTATATGATTCCCTGAAGTATGCTTTAATCCCTATTTTTCCTTCTCATTGCCATGGTTTCTTTTTCAGAAATGGAGTTCAGAAAACAAGCACAAAATGTGATCTTTTGATCAGCTTTGAGGTCATTTTTGTCTGTATCTTTAATAATGGTGTAGGAGATATTTCCTTGGGCATTAGTAAATCTAAGGTTAATTGTTGCTCATAATAATGTTAAACTTTTACTGATGCCTGGAGTGTTTTCATCACTCAACCAAGTATTTTGCTAGCATCAGTCGGTTTATTCTCACAACAACACTGGCAAATGTTGGTTCAACTGTCAACTCATTTCAGAGAACAGGAAAATTCAGGCTTGACTAAGATGATGAACCTGGTAAGTTGCAGGGCTGGGATTGAACCCAGGCAGCCTGGTTTCAGATCCTTTACTCTTAAAACTGTTATGAAAGTGAATGTGGAAGTGTTAGTCACTCAGCTGTGTCTGACTCTTTATGACCCCATGGACTATAACCTTCTAGGCTCCTCTGTCCATGGAATTCTCCTGCAAGAATACTGGAGTGCATTGCCACTCCCCTCTCTGGGGAATCTTCCTGACCCAGGGATTGAACCTGGGTCTCTTGCATTGCAGACAGACTCTACCATCTGAGCCACCAGGAAAGCCGCTACTGCTTAACTAATGTGAGATACTAGTCACCAAGGATGCATGTTCTCCATGAACATTACTTTAAATATATTGAAGAGACCATAATGTAAAAATATATGTACTTTCATCTTCACCAGCACTTCTACCTTTAAGAAAACTAAATATTTATCACCAGGGATCCTGGAATTCTGCTAAGCCTCAAAGACACAGAGATGAATCACACAGAGATTTTTCTCTCTTACATCTTGAAGTCTAGTGCTATATGCTTATTTGTTGGATTGAGTGTGTTTTTTTTTTTTAAATAAAACTGCAGGTTCATCTAAGATAAATACGTTCAAGAATAGTTCTTAAATAACTTTACATGTGACCAATGTGAAAATCTTATTTTCATGCAATGGACACAAGTGATGTCTATGCATGACTGCATAATGTTAAATTATTCATATTGTTGCATAAAGAAAATATCTGTGCCATTTCATCAAGCAAACTATAATATCTGACTGACAGGCACACGATCATTTTATTCCCTATAGCATCCTAATGAACTTTTCCTTCATTTCATAGTCTCGGTGACGCCACAGGGACTGACAAAGAAGCCTTATGATATGGAAAGCATTGTAATGGAATGGGGAAAAAAACAAATAAACATAAGCTCAAAGATCAGAGAGTAGTATTTTCATACCATTTCTGACCTTTTACAAGTACTGGGACTTTAGACTGTGTTTATTTGTCAAAATGTGGAATCAAGTCTCCTGTCTCAAAGAGTAGGTAGTTTTAAGATGACATGAGATGAAAGTAAAGCACCGCATAGTGTAGGGGGCTAGCGCAGGGGCTGTCATAACTTGGGCTCTCAGTAAACATCACTCTTTTTTGCTAAGCCCCTAAGTCTTTTAATATTCATGGCAACAACTAGGCAGACTAAGTGGAGTTTCTACAAGGAATACTGTTGTTACTAGCATAGTGGGAATGTATTTGATGGGAGTAATATTACAAAGCTGGAATAATGCAAACTAGTCATCTCTCTCGTGTTCTCTCCAGATGCCTCGAGGAGAGGCTGCCCTCTGCCCTCCTGTCATTGTGTCTTCCTACTGGAATTACATAATGAGAAATGGATATTCAGCTGTTTATTCCTAGCTTCCAGGGCACATGGACAAAGACACCATTTGGATATTTCCTGCGCAGACATTGTGTTTAGAAGGAGAGCATTTCAAAAGATCAAAGATCACACACACTAGACAAGCTCTGGCTTAAGCCTTCACCAGTTCATTCTCTCTCCTTGTCTGTGACCACAGAAATCTTCAGAGGTTTTAAAATCAAGCTTCTTATGAAAGTACAAACCCAGAAGTAAGAAAATGTCTTGTTTAAAGCCTGGTGTGCAACTCAGGTATCCTCTTCCAAATCATCGATTTTCCCAGGCAACACAGTATCCTCAGTGTTGACGCAACTGCATACAGCTAAGCAGAGCTGTGATCTAATCTCTGTACTGCTCACATTTAACAGGCTATCGGCCCGAGGACTTTGAACAATCATATCTATCTCTACAGTGGTTTTCCCTTTGGGAGAATTTCAGATGATTTACAGGGCATTTAAATCAACATGTCTTCTTAAATATCATCTGGAGACATTTCTCCCATCTCCAAAGTTTAATTTTTATGACAGGAGCTAAAATTGTGCACAACCCCTAACCACAATCCCCACGTTTATGGCACCTCGCCGCTATTCTTCTCCCTTCCCTTCCATTTATTTCTCACTCTTTACTTGTCCCACTCTCTCTAATGGAAAAAGTCAGTATTCTCTGAATCTGATGCTCTTTATACCAAGCAACACCTACTCTATAATCAAGAGAATATCATCTTGTTATGGTGACATAATTAGTACTTATTTCAACTCTCTTCTACAAACTCTTAATATTAACATTAACATTAAAAACCAGTCAAATAACTATTTTCTCAGGCAATGGTCAGGACGATGTAGAGTGTTCCAAGAAAACTCCCTCCCCTGACCTAGAGCCACTAAAACCTCATTCTGAATCATTCTTGACAAAAAAATGAAACGAAACAGGTTAAAAGAATGTAGTCAGAGCTGCTGACAAGGGTTTTCCCAGCTGGTGCTAGTGGTAAAGAATCTATCTGCCAATGCAAGAGATGTAGGAGATGTGAGTTTGATCCCTGGGTCGGGAAGATCCCCTGGAGTAGGAAATGGCAACCCATTCTAGTATTCTTGCATGGACAATTTCCATGGATAGAGGAGCCTGGCAGACTCCTTGGGGCCGCAAAGAGTCAAACACGGTTGAGCACTAAGGCGTATCTGGTTTGGAGTCAATACAACTTGCTGTGTTTTCTCCTTATTTTTTTTTGAATGTCTTTCTATGTGTTTGTTTCTTCTGCTAGACTGTGAGATCCTTGGGGAAGAACTGTATCTTATTGTTTAGACCCACAGGCTTGGTATTTTACCTATAATAAATAGGCCACTCACTAAATGTTCAGAAAAGAATGTGTGAAAGAATAAATAAAAATCACTGTGGAAACTAAAATTTTGGAGGTACTGAATAAAGGAGAGAGCAAAAGGAGAAAGGATTGCTCTCTCAACTTCCTAATCCAAGCTGACAGCAGAGATCTGAAATGAGCTGTGTGAAAGATATCCATTCCTCCCAGATGCAACCCACTCCTCTTCCCTTAACAATCCATACAGGCACTGGAGCAGGGCCATCTCATTCACTGTCTGGGCACATCAAGGCAGCTTTCCTTTGTGGTCTGTGGTTGGCGTCGGCAGTGGCTAACAGATCCCATCTGCCTGGCTCAGGGCTGTAATCCCCTTTGCTGGCCTCTGGACTGTGACGACACTGCCCAGCAAGGCCAGTGGGGAGCCTTCATACCTTCTATCTGTTACTCATTTCCTGAAAAGCATGACAGGTCTCTATCACTTCTCTGCATACATAGTTAGTTAGATATTATGCCTCATGCAGTATCAAAAGTAACATAAATCTGAGGCTCCCACACCTAATCTCCCCCCTTTTCCACCTCCACCATTACTAATACAGGGTCTTTCTTTACACTGAGGGCTGCCAGCTGGGCAAAGGCAGATAAATTAGCCACTCTCACAGCCAAAGAGCTCAGTAAGGGTGAGAGCATATTGATGAGATGGACTGTGGCTGGAGCACCTAGATTACAAATCCAGTTTGGAGATTGCAAAGGTGCCTTAATACCATAAACAAACAATGTAAACATGAAAAAAAAAATTCCATCTCCCTTATCTGATTGAGACTGATCCAGGTTATCTCAGCAACTAAATGTGGCAGTGCATTTAAAATGAAACAAGAGGCAAATCCAGGTACTTTTGTATAAGCACAAGAACAGAAATTGGGGTTGGGTGGAGGACACTCCCGTGCCTTATCTCATGTACAGAGCTCCTAGGAAAAACTATTACTCTCAAAGAAAAACTTTAGCTGATAAGAGTGGCCAGTTGATAATTCTATGGCCTTTAATAATTTATGTACCTAATTTCATCTTTAAAAATGNGTTGGGTGGAGGACACTCCCGTGCCTTATCTCATGTACAGAGCTCCTAGGAAAAACTATTACTCTCAAAGAAAAACTTTAGCTGATAAGAGTGGCCAGTTGATAATTCTATGGCCTTTAATAATTTATGTACCTAATTTCATCTTTAAAAACGCAATGAGATACACTTGATTTTGAATTTGAGTGTAGTTTGAGTTACATTAACTGATAAAACACAGCAAAATAACTCCTGGTGCTCTCAAAATTGCTTTCCACAGATATCAAAATAAAAGTGAGATTGAATGTTGGGTAAACTAACTTGAATTTATAAAATTTTACTCCCAAAGAGGCATTCTTTTATAGATGAAGGACTGACAGCTGCATGTTTACACTGTCATATGCACTGGTGTGTTTTCAAGGGTTTCTCACCTGAATGGATAGCAGACATACCTGGCCCATGGAAATTCCCAAGAAATAAGTCTTCCATCTCCTGTTTTGTTTTTTTTTCTCTCTCTAAAATGGACAATGCTGCATTTTATACAATGAATTCAATGTATTAGCAGTGACTAGCAATTACCTATTCAACACAGCACAACACAATTTTTAACACAAAACATTAGGGATGGTGGTAATGGTTTAGTCGCTAACTTGTGTCTGACTCTTGCAACCCCATGGACTGTAGCCCACCAGGCTCCTCCGTTCATAGGATTTCCCAGGCAAGAATACTGGAGTGAGTTGCCATTTCCTTCTCCAGCGTATCTTCCCAACCCAGGGATCAAACCTGGGTCTCCTGCACTGCAGGCAGACTTTTTATTGACTACACTACCAGGGAAGGCCAGGCAACAGGGATATGGTTTGGCAAATCTGTCTTAAAAGAAATTAGAACAGATAGAAGAGAGATAAATAGACCTGAAGCTGAGAGCTAAGAACTAAGTTAATATGAAAAGTAAAAGTAATTAGCTCAATGAATTAGAAGTTACCTACATTCAAAGAAAACTGTTATTGAAGAATTAAATGTATCATTATGGAAGAGACAGAATCCAACAGTCAATCATTTTTGATACTAACATAGTTATGTTCTAATTTAGATTGGTTTAAAATCATCTGCTGCAATTCACTATGGTTTAGATAACATATCACGTTACCACTAAATTTATAAATCATCAAATGTACAGCATAAAGAGAATCTATCTAATTAAAAATAGAATTAATAAAAAGCAGAGGTATTTTTAAATGCCGTTTCAAAGAAATTGTGACTATTTTATGTTACTGAAAAAGTCATTGGAAGCAGAGGTCACTTGTGAGAGCAATTTATACGATACTCAGTGAACATGAATAAAAAGAGACATTTGATTTGCATGCAATATAGATCACTGAGTAATTTTAGAGAACTGCTGGTCTCTGGGGCAAAAGGAAAATGAACATTAGAGTCTTGAATAAAATTCACAGAAATAATCTGAGGACAGTAAATTGCCTATAAACTCTTGCCTAGGAGAAAGCACTCTGAAATGCTGAATAACATCAAAGAAATGTATACATATCATGAGTTCTCCATCCAAGAATCTAAAATTGAGCTACCTAATCAGTTCCGTAACTCTATCACTTGATGCTAATTACTTTCCACATTAACTTAATTCTTTCCTTTTATCTTCAGGTCTTTTCATCTCTCTATCCGAAATAATTTCTTTTAAGACAATTTTGCCAAATCATATCCCTGTTGCATTGTGTTAAATAACTATTCACCATCCAGCTGTTTGACATTAAATGATGTAGTAACTATCTGGACCAATGTTTCTTTAGGTTACTGCCATCCCTAAAACATTATTTGGCAGTTCTACAGCTTTTCCATATTATTCTTCATAATGATACTATTTATATATTTGACTGTGCTGGGTTTTAGTTGCCATATACACAATCTTCAATCTTTGTCATGGCATGCAGGATCCTTAGCTGGGACATATGGAATCCAGTCACCAAACAGGGATCAAATCCAAGCCCACTGCACTGGGGACGTGGAGTCTTAGCCACCAGACCACTAGGGAAGTCCCCATAATGATACCCTTTAGGTGGTACAGGATTCTCAAATGTTTATTCCTTTTGCAGTAATCATTTGTCAAATCCTGGTGTTTTGTTGTTGTTCAGTTGCTAAGTCGTGTCTGAATCTGCGACCCCATGGACTGCAGCACACCAGGTTCCTCTGTCCTCCACTGTCTCCTGGAGTTTGCTCAAATTCACATNCACATTTCCCACCTCAAGACAAGTCAGTCTTACCAAAGAGGTGGGAAATGGGCAGGAAGGGGGGGCTTTCTTAAATATAGTATTGTCTATTTTCTTTTCTCTCTCCTTCTTTCCTTTCTTCCTCCATACTTTTTTTTTTTTCTCTCCTTTCTCTTCTTTGAGCTCTGACCAATTGGATTATAAATACTTAAGTAGAAATTACAGTTAATTTCTCTAGGAAATCTATGTGAATATCCAGTAAATGGTAAAGAAAACCACATTTTACATCTGTATGTACACATACATGCATCCCAATACATATGTATATATATTTCTTCTGAAGAGCCATATATGTATTCCTCATCTTTTTAAGTTATATATATGTGTATATATATATATATGAGCAAGTAAAAAATAGGCTGATNAGTAAATGGTAAAGAAAACCACATTTTACATCTGTATGTACACATACATGCATCCCAATACACATGTATATATATTTCTTCTGAAGAGCCATATATGTATTCCTCATCTTTTTAAGTTATATATATGTGTATATATATATATATATGAGCAAGTAAAAAATAGGCTGAATTCAAAAATGGTCAGTGAAGTATTTTTCATTAAGATAAGTGTCAAAAATTGTACACAAGAGTCCGAGTCAATTGATTTTGCACAAGTTTTATTCACTAGGAAGACAGATAAATCAGTAGTCACTATTTCTATCAAGCTACAGTTAGGCATTTTTCAAAACTGCAATCAGGAATATAGTCAGAAAAAAGTAATACATTGGATAGTAAATTAAGAGTTAAAAAGTCACAGATTCAGCTCAAATGACCTCTCCCCTAAGCAGCCTATTTTAACAGCTGACCTGCTTCCCTTGAGCAAACATGGCAGTTGGTCATGCCTCTGATATGACACCCTCTAGCTCCCATTGTAATTTTTTGTGTAATCTTATATAAGTTATTGACCCAATCTCTTGCAAGGTTCCTCTTCCTCTAGTCTTGTTTCTCTCTGGGATGTGTGTGTGTGTGTGTGTGTGTGTTTGTGCTCAGTCTGGACCATAGCCCACCAGGCTCCTCTGTCCATGGAACTTTTCAGGCAAGAATACTGGAGTGGGTAGTCATTTCCTACTCCAGGAGATCTTCCCTACCCAGGCATCAAGCTCACGTCTCTTGTGTCTCCTCCATTTCCAGGCAGACTTTTTTTTTTTGCCGTTATGACACCTGAAAACTAGATCTCTCTGATCTAGTGGTTCTCAAAATGAGTGTGCAGTGGAATCAACTGAAAGGCACAAAAAACCATGAATCGGTGAGTCTCCATCTCACCATTTTGATTCAGTCGCTCTGGGGTGAAGCCCAAGAATTTGCTTTTTTGAACAAATTCTTAGGCAGTTCCTATTCTGCTGGTTCTGAAAACATTTGGAGAACCACTGACTGGCCTAATTGCTTCTCTACCAAGGAGACAGAGAGCTTTAAAAACAAACACCCAAGGATGTTTAAAGAGTTATCTTGAATATTCTATACTACGGAATGCACTCATTTACATGGCACCTACCCAGTGACACCTATTTCTCACCAGTCCCTCTCTTCACATCCAGAAACAGTCATGTTAAACTGTGTTTGGAATTCTCTAATAAGTTTTCTTTCTCTTCAGGGCCTTTATCTCTCTTCTTCCTAGCACACTTGTTTCTTTTGCATTTTAGGTAGCAGGTCTTTCTTCTTTCAGGAAGCCTTTCTGCCTTCATTAGAGGTGTGGCTCCTATGTATGCTCTTGAGTGCATATGTGCTCAGTGGCTCAGTTATGACCGATTCTTTGCAACCACATGTACTGTAGCCTACCAGGCTCCTTTCTCTGTGGGATTCTCCAGGCAAGAATACTGAAGAGGGTTGCCATTTCCTCCTCCATGAGATCTTCCCAACCCAGGAATTGAACCAGCATCTCCAGTGTCTAATGCGTTGGCAGGCGGATTCTTTACCAATGAGCCACTTGGGAAGCCCCATTCCCTGAGTACTCAGCTACTATTTTAGTGTGGCAATAATACAATGGTTCTTCACTCAGTTAAACAGTCTATAATGGGCAGTGCAGCATCTCTTTGGTTCACTACTATTTTGCACGGATTTAACATGTGCCAGCTGCTCCATAAAAATCTGTGGAATGGGGGAATGATTTAATGAATGAATTAAACGATAGGTCCTGGTGTATGTATCAGGCTTTAAGCTTATGGAATAAGAATTTAGTGCATGGATCTTTGTTGTCTTCTGTGGCGTCCAGAATAGTCCCCTGCACATGGTAAGTGCTATATAGTGATGATTTGGCTAAAAGAAGAGATGAATGGATATAGTGATGGATGAAAAGAAAGGGGGGAGCATGGAAACAAGTCACACAGACAGATACCTAGAAATAGGCATGATATTTGGAAAGACAAAGTAGGGATCTTCTTATATTTATCAAAACAGACAAACTCTCTGACATGGATTCAGTGAAGCTAGCCCATATAAGGAAAGTAGTGGCAACTATCTATAATCGAAAATTGAAAAATACCTGTTTTGAGGGGGTGTTTCGTCATGTGAAAGTATAGTAATACAAGATGTTAAGTCTTATTAGAAAAGCATTCCTTGAAGACGTATAGGGAGAGATGTTCCCACCAGAAACAACATTCATATTAATAGAGGAAGTGGCAATATCGCATTACATTTATGTTAAATAAAGAGCCATAACACAAGAATGTTCAGACATTGGCTTCAGCTGTGGCTGCCATCTGGTAGGTAACAGTGTGGGAAAAATGAGAGCAGTGACATGGGAAAATAAATCATAGGCCTGGGAACTGGAAAATCAGGGTTCTGCTCATGATTTTAGCTGCTGAATTGCTACATGAACTTGAATGTGCTGAGTGCTTTAGTTTCCTCATCTATGAAATGGGGCTGATAAAATTTCCAGTAAGACTATGCATGAATGAATGAATATCTGTCAATTGGGAAAGCCCTCTGGAGGTATAATCTCGGATACTATTTTTTTTCCCAGTCTTAGTTTTCCCTGTATTCAAGTATGAATAAACTTCCTGTTATTTTGCAGTTTTATGAAGTCTGTGTTTTATAGAGAGCTACATTTTTCAAGCTGCTGACTAGAGTGATTATTCTTGCCTTCAGTGAGAAATTCTGCAGATAACAGAAATAATTGGAATGGAGCAGCTGCTAGCATTCCCATTTTTTAAAAAACAATTATGAATGGTTTCATTTTGTGTATTATTTGCTGCTCTTACATTCGCTTTTCTTGCAGCCTTGAACTAAAGGCTTTCTGTTATAAGCCTATAGAGATTAAGAATATAATTAAGCAGCAGCAGAACTTGTAGTTGGCACAACCTCCAGTAAAGATGGCAGAAAAAAACACCATGGAGCAGGAAAGATAGCTTGAACCAGCAATCATCTACAGAAAGGCAATGCAAAAATAGGGGGAAAGGAGATCCAGGAAAAAATATTTGACACAAGAAAGACTGTCCAACCTCTTGGGGAACTCAAATGCAGTTGGTATATAACTTGGGAAGATAAACGTGGGCTTTTCCATATACCTCTAGTAACTGCTATATTGATCATCTCTGGCTTCATGGCTATTCAGGAGGGTGAGTCTTGCAAAGCATTTACTGTGTACCAGGTAGTACTTTTCAATAGTAGCTTTGCTTACGTGATTCCCCTAGCCATGTCTTTTCCTTTCCTTTCCCTAATTCTTCAGCACTTCGGTGGAGACAACTCAAACCTTTCTCAGGTATAAGTATCTACTCTGTCCTCATGTCTATAATAGAACAAGAATCTCATTATGTCAAGATTATCTTATCTTTCCAGCATCATGTGAACTTCTTAAGAACAGAGATCTTATTCCCCTTCCTGTCTGCACTGCTGGTGCCTCACCCAATGTTCCCACCACATAGTAGAAGCTATCGCTGTACGAATGTTGAGTGGCATTTTAACCTTTGGATAAAAAGGGAGAAATGCATGACTCAGTGCCAGCTGACATCATCAAGTGCTGCTATCATTTCCTTACGTAAGATGAACATTTCCGTTTTATCAGGAGTGTCATCTGTGTTTATGGAAACCTGCATACTGCCTCTTTCAGAATTCATAAGTAGCTGTTCTCTCCTCATATTCCTACAAAGTCAAAGCAATAAAGCATCTTACATCACAGGCTTGGCATTAGATCAGCTCCATGAGAGCATTTTCCATATAAAGATCAATGTAGAAAAATCCAGGGCAATTACTAATTAAATGGAGAGAAAAATGTTTTCCTGACTCAGAGCCAATAGATAAGGTTCATTGGCCAGATACTCAGCATCTCCCTCCAGCAAAGTGCCCTGGTTTTCAGGGAACTAAGGTTATTTAATTTTTAGAAAGACTTGCTGCTGCTGCTAAGTCGCTTCAGTCGTGTCTGACTCTGTGAGATCCCATAGACAGCAGCCCACCAGGCTCGCCGTCCCTGGGATTCTCCAGGGAAGAACACTGGAGTGGGTTGCCATTTCCTTCTCCAATGCATGAAAGTGAAAAGTGAAAGTGAAGTCGCTCAGTCATGTCCGACTCTTTGTGACCCCATGGACTGCAGCCTACCAGGCTCCTCCATCGATGGGAGTTTCCAGGCAAGAGTACTGGAGTGGGGTGGCATCACCTTCTCCTCAGAAAGACTCGGGTCCCCCTAATTTAAGAGATGAACCTGGGGCAGGTGGATGTCCAGTTTTGGGTCTCTACAGGGCTATTGTAGCAGGCACTCAACAGATCCTTAAAAAATAAATATAAGATCTGGAGGATACAGATGTTTTGGGGGGAAAAAATCTGTCTGAGCTTGTGATCTGGGTAATTCCAAATTGAAGCTACCAGATACATTGCAGTCTTCAGCCAAGTCACTAACAGCTGTCACTGTGCCAAATGCTGAACTGTAGAAATTATGCCACTCATTTTTATAATGATATCCACTAATAATGCCCTGGTTTTCAAGAATGACTAAATAAACAACACTGGCGACTTTACCAAATTTGCATCCTACCCAATTTGTCAATGTGAAGAGAAACAAATCTATAGAAATAAACTGAAGACTTTGTTTTTTCTACATTTTTCTACCTTTATCACATCTTCAAAATGCTTTTTGTCCTATGTCCTATGCTATTTGGACCTGATTGCTCTATTTTAAGTAATGATGAGCAGTAGTTTAGATGGATTTTAGAAATTTAAACTAATCTTTGGCCAGGTGATTGAACCCACAGCATCTCTGAGTTATGCTCATATAGCTATGACATTAGGGACAGCCTGCTTAGAATCACATCATCTTTTTTGTGATTATATTATCCAAGCATTAAAGCACACAAAAATCTTTGGTGGATGGTGAAGTGCTAAGGAAACTAGAATTTGGATCATATTTTCTGAATTTTTCACTGGATAAAACAAGTTTTAGGCAGCAGCTGTTTCCTGTTTGTCTCATTATTTTGGCTTCAGGGCTTCCCAGGTGGCTCAGTGGTAAAGAATCTGCCTATGATGCAGGAGATGCAGGTGACAAGAGTTTGATACCCAGGTCGGGGAGATCCCCTGAAGAAGGAAAATGGCAACCCACTCCAGTATTCTTGCCTGGAGAATCTCGTGGACAGAGGAACCTGGTAGGCTCCAGTCCATAGAACTGTATAGAGTTCGACATGACTGAAGCAACTGGGCATGCACACTGAGGACTATTTATGTCATAGAAATCCTCCCTCAAATTTCCACTCTTATGGCCAAGTCTATGATTAATTTAAATAAGTAAACTGTTTGAGTTGGAATTGATGTTTTCCATCCTAAATAGATGTATACGCACATCCACACATAAATTCTATAATCCTAAACTTTACATTAAAACTTATGCTTTCTTGAAGTAGCAGTTAATCCTTAAAATAAATACCAAATAATCATTTGTGTCAATTCTGGTAAATGTTTTCTGACTTAGATTTTTTTCAAGTGAATCTTTCTTTCTGCACTTTTACTGCCAAGCATGTTCTTGTTCTGGCCAAGGAGGGTAAAGAAACCTCTGTGAAAACTGTAGATATGTAAGTCACAATAAATATACGCTCAAAAAGAAAGAAACTTAAAAAAAATCCTTCAGTGTATAATGTATTGACTTTTCTCTAAAAAGAAGGAAAATCTCCAAGAATCTCTGTTTTTCAAACACCTCCCCCAGTTTGTACAGTAAACTCAGCACATACATGAAATGACAGAGTCTAAAAGAGTATGCTGCCTAATTCCTCACCCCCAAACAATCCTAAAGCCCTTGTGAATTTTGATTTAGCTTTCTTTCTCTCTCATGTGGCTAAATTAAAAACAAAATAAGACTCTGCCCTGCAAACCACTTTTCTATAAAATATAATTTCTTTCCTAGTGACCTCAGTTCCCATTTTCTTAATCTTTGCCAGCATACACACACACACACACACACACACACACACA
>SJYV01001860.1:466461-544381 GCA_006410875.1 Neotragus pygmaeus
ACACACACACACACACACACACACACACACAAGCATGATGGAAATGCAAGGAGACACAAGAGAGAAAAAATAAGGAGCATCTGATTTCCTTCTTCAGAGACTGCACAACAGGATACATTAGGAAATTAATTTTAGTCGACTCATGTGACTGTAGCTTTGGGGAAGCTGAAGCCTGGGAATAAATCACTTTCCCGAAAAGTAATGTGAGAAGATTCCACCCAGAGACAAAATGCCACTATTAGAATGGCAAAGAGCACAAGGGTGTCTGGACAGAACCTGTCCTGAATCCCTAATGTGCCTGAAAAGTCCAAGTGTTGTTCAGCAGCCCGAGTCAGTGGCTATCCTATAAGAAGGATTAAAGCCTGCGTTTGAAGCTTCAGAATTCACCTTGTGGATGTATCACTGCTGAAAACCTTTTCTCTTTTCCCTTCTGTAGTTTTAAAAATAGCTTGCAAACAATAAGTATTATATCATAAATCAAAGCTACAAGCAGGGCATGAGATAGAGTCAGACCATTGTGATAAGAATTTCCACAGCAAAAACCCAGTTCATCATTATTCAAAAAGATGAATATAATCATTAACATGAGCACTTAAAAACAAAATTCTCCTGATTTTTTTCAATTAGTGCTTCCACTCACAATTAGAGCAATTGTGGGAGTAAACATCATACTTCCAGACTCCATTCAGTAGGAAAAAGAGGTGGGAACTTTGCATCTCAGTAAACAAAGATTCTCGTCTGTTTAATCTAAACTCTGTCACTTATTGAAGGAAATTAGGAGAAGCCAATTTTCTTCATGTCTTTCTACCCCAAAATATAAGAACACACACTGTGGGCAGAGTATCACACCAAGGTGAAATGCTACCAATTTAGAGAATTAGGAAAAGCTTATTCTATTTTTTAAATTTTTTTCATCTTTTTTGCCTATACCGTGTGGCATGTGGGATATGATTTGAAACATAGAAGTAGCAAAATCTGCATCATCTCCCAAATCTATTGAAAAACTGCCACATGTCAGTTTCAGGTGTTTGTATCAAGAGCCATCAGAACTCTTGGGGTGGCCAGAGGGTCAGCACCAGTGATTTCAGCAACCCTTGGCCTCTGGAAGAAGATGGTTACAGAATTGAAGGTGGCAGGGCATGTAGGGTAAGAAAGAGAAGCCCTTTGGGGACCACATTTCTGTCTGTACACTACAGTCACCTCTGAAGAGGAACTAATGGAGCCTTCCATTATTAGTCCTGAGATAGAAACACAATGCTACTCTAAACCAGAAGTCAGAAAATTTTGCAAAGGACCAGACAGTGAGTTTAGGCTTTGCAGCCCACATGATTGATGTCACAGCTCTTCACCTCTGCCATCAGTAATACATAAAGCAGTGAAAGCACTGTGATCCAATATAATTTTGTTTAGAAGAGCGGGTGGCATGCTAGATTTAGCCTGTGGATTTTGGTTTGCTGATGCCTGTTCTAGATTGTCTGGTCTGGAACATATTTCTCAATGCTGCTGAGGAAGATTTTTGATGCATTTTCTCAATGTACCATAAAGAACAGAAGAGTGGAGATTCTACAGAACAAATAATGGAGTCAATGAAAGCCTGGATGCATACAGAGATCAGAAATCAGAGACACAGAGAGCTACAGCACCTCACAGCCATTTCCAAGCTTTTGAACTGAGAATAAGAACAGTCTGTAATGCTTAATAAGGTCTTTAAAGCAAGAAGCTGCCATCTTAGACCACATGTAACAACATGTACAGTAGACTCTACGCTGTGTCATACCCGTTCCCTTAACTTCACTGAAGTTTATCAACAGTTTAGACTCAGAAAGAGAGGCAAATCAAAATGCACTATCCATTATTTTTATTTCATTGTGTGTGAGTTATAGTAAAATATAAGTCTTATTAGAATATTTCTATTTGGCCATTCTTATGTTATTTCTTTTTAAATTCTGAGTTAAATATCCCTGTCAGATATTGTTAAATGTACTCCTTCAATAATCCATATCCTACCCACCTAATACAGAAAAGGCTCCCCTGGTGGTTCAGACAGTAAATAATCTGCTGGCAATGCAGGAGACCTGGGTTTGATCCCTGGGGTGGGAAGAGCCCCTGGAGAGGAGAAGGAAATGACAACCCACTTCAGTATTCTTCCCTGGAAAATCCCACAGACAGAGGAGCCTGCTGGGCTACAATCCATGGTGTCGCAAAGAGTTGGACACGACTGAGCAACTAACACTTTTAATACAGAAAAGATTCTGAAATCCAAAATTGAGAAGCATGTTTTAAATTGTTCACTAATGTTTGTTTCCTTCTTATTTAGCTCATTATTCACAATCCACCACTATAACTACCTTAATGAAAGCATCTTTATTTACACATTTTTCTAATGCATTTATTTTTAGAAAACCCTATAAGAATTAAATTCAACTAATCTGCTTAGTCTATAGCTACACATAATAAGTATTGAGACTTGGCTAGAGAAATTTTTGCATTTTGACTCTAATCCCTCCAAATTTAAGAGCAAAATTTCAAAAAAGCAATTAAAACTAAGACCATCCACATGCCCAGAAAACTCACTTTTTTGCTCTCTAAAACAATTAATTTTTTACCTTTGCTGTTAGATTAGGAAACCTATGAAACCAACATATGAAGTCTATATACAAGGCTAGACCAAAAGCTTGGGCAGTGCCTAGAAGGAGATAGATTTGTGGATGAACACATATTTGAGTAATGCTGAAGTATACAAGCTGCCTTAAAAAAAAAAAATCTCTGTATAAAAATGTGTGAATTACTAGAGAAGCAGCTGTAGTTTTAAGGACTGTGCCCAGCAACTGGGCTTAATACAAGCATGAAAAATAAACCACATCATCTTATAATGGAAGCAATTTGATAGTTTTAATTTCATACATGAGCAATATATTCTCTAAAATGACCACAATACTTGAGGAATATTTTCGTGGGTATAGTTGTTCTTCTTATAAAATTGAATTTGCAATTAAGCAGTCTCTTATATCCTGCTTTTCTTCTTGCTTCCTGCTCCTTAGTTTTTCTAATGCAGTCCACTGGGTAGAGAAAAGCAGAGTTCTGAGTTTCTACTTTACAGTTATGCTAAGATCCATCAAGGGCTTCCCAGATGGCTAGTGGTAAAGAATCTGTCTGCCAAGCAGGAGACCCAGGTTTCATCCCTGGGTCAGGAAGATTCCCTAGAGTAGGGAATGGCAACCCACTTCAGGAGAATATTCTTGCCAGGAGAATCCCATGAACATAGGAGCCTACCAGGCTACAGTCCATAGGGTTGCAAAGAGTTTAACATGACTGAAGTGACTTAGCATGCAAGATAATTGGAAGTTCACTCAGCGTAACCTCTTGTGATTACAAGCAGTGGCTCTGGAGCTAGGCTGCTTGTGTTTGAATTCTGGCTCTGGCACTTTTTCTGTGACCTTAGTCAAGTTAGTTTTTCTTCTTTGGCCTCAATTTTCTCTAATAATAGGATTTCTTTCTTAACATATCATCAAGATTAAATGACCCAATATTGTAAATTTCTTAGAACAGTAAGTAGTATGTACCACTTCCTGTGTGTGTGCTAAGTCACTTCAGTCATGTCCAACTGTTTGTGACCCCATGTACTCTAGCCTTCCAGGCTCCTCTGTTCATGGGATTCTCCAGGCAAGGATACTGCAGTGGGTTGCCATGCTCACCTCTGGCGGATCTTCCCAACCCAGGCATCAAACCTACGTCTCTTATGTTTCCTGCATTGGCAGGCAGGTTATTTAACACTAGCACACCCTAGGAAGCCTATGTACCTCTTCAGTGTTTGTTAAATAAAGCACATTTTTTTTTTTTTAGCAGTACAAAGTGCAGGCTACTGTGAATATTATACACTATAATATATATATATATTATACAGTATAATATAACAGTATATATACAGTATATATAATATACAGTATATATAATACATATAATATAACCCCTTTACAAAAGGTAGACAAAAAGATAAGATTCAGTCAAAGTGTGTTAGTCGCTCAGTTGTGTCTGACTCTTTGCAACCCCATGGACTGTAGCTTGCCAGGCTCCTCTGTCCATGGAATTCTCCAAGCAAGAATACTGGAGTAGGTCACCATTTCCTTCTCCAGGGGAACTTCCTGACCCAGAGATTGAACCCAGGTCTTCTGTATTATCGTCTGAGCCACCAGGGAAACCCAAGTTTCAGTCAAGGTCCTGCCCAAATTAGGATCAGTTATAAACAATAAACATTCCTTATCCTTGGATCCAGATTAGTACCTTGTAGATAGTAGGCAATTAATGGATATTTGTTGCATGGGTGAGCGTGATCTCAAGGCTTGGATTTGGGCCAGGTATCTACCATTCAGTCTGAAACCAAAATGATGTATGATTATTCAGATAAAATAATTGAAATGCTATTGCAGCTAGGAGCGAAGTCCTGTAGACAGATGTTAGGACCGGATGATGAGATTTTGTGCTCTGTTCTTGTGTCACAGGAAATTACCACAAACTCAGAAAGACCCGGGAGTAGGAATAGATGAGAATTAAAGCTGGAAATGAGACAGAACAAAAAGAAGGCTAGTGTTTGATGAGTTGTAGTCAGCAACTGACACAAAATATTAGTAATACACTCTTGGCATTTATAGGGACTTGAAAGATCATTTAAGTGTGTTTCTCCTTGTTCTTCAGGTAATGTTTATATATTCAAAAAAGCAGACATGCTTCTCTGTTTTGATTCTTTCCAAGTATGGGAAAAACTCTTTTCCAAACATGCTTTGTTTTCAGATCATTTGAATGAGTAAGATATTATTTGTTTCAAAATGCAAAACTCTAACTCTGCCCATATTTTCACATCATAGTAACTCAACAAAAGGATGTTAATTTTTCTTTCTCTGTAGCCTAGTATTATCTCAGTAGCCACGTATGTAAGTTTTTCAGTTTTTCCCACCTATCTATGGTAAGACTAAGTTTAAAATGTCAAGAAGTCAAATTGCAGCTTATACAGTGAACAAGTTTCTAAACGTATCAATGTTTAGCATTGAAATGGATTGTGTCATAAGGAAATGGGATTTCCAGTCATTGAATGTATTCAGAAGATGAAAGGTATAATCTGAGGATGACTCAGAAATATATATATATCAAATAAATAGCATAATAAATGACAAATAAAACCATGTCTACCTCTGAGAGTCTGAGTCTGAAAGTTTGTTCAACCAAATAATTATCAAGGATTTAGCAAAGAAACAGCCTCTTGACTCTCTGCTGATATCTTCTAGTGGGAAGGGAGGTTAAACACACAGCAAATAGCTTCACTTGCTTCATTATCAACCCCTTGTTATCTGTAGCTGCCATGATTGTAGTGGCCCCAAAAGACAGGATATAGAATGAGGTTGAATTTCTGACAGTCTGAAAGTCATGAAATATTTATTTCTTCAGAGGAAAAGAGGAGGTGCAATGATTCTTTTACTCCCTTTATTATAAGTATAGCCATTTAAATTACGATTTTAGCCTAAATAGGATCATTCCACAAAAGACACCAAACATTCCCATCTCTAGTTTATTTAGAATATTTCCCTGATGACCATTTGTTTCAAGGATATTGTACTATTTTAAATAATAGCACTATTGTCTGAATTGTGTGTAATATTTTGAGCAAAGAGAATGGACTGAGATAAATCTTTCATTAGGATGTAAAAGTTAGGCTTATGATTATGTGTAAGACAATTACTTCTGAAAGTTATTTTCATCAAAACCCATTCATTGGGTGAAAATAACTTTTTCTAAAAGCAAAATAAACAAAAAATACATATATACTCATTATCTACACCCTGAAATTACAACATTCAATAGAAACATAGTAACATGATTAAAATGCAGTCATGAATATAGTTTTATCAGAATTTCTAATAAAAAATTCTGTTTGATTGCTTTTTTAAAAAAAATCATGTAATAAGACAGACACATGGCAGCGTATCTTCTGCAATGATTTTCACCATCCATGAAAAATCACAATGTGCATTTCCTGATGGGTAAAGTGTTTTTTACTTTAGTATTTACTCCTCCTTCTATCTCCTACCTGAAATTCTTATAACAAATTCTTCATCTTTAGGGTTACTACACATTAGAGAGGTCATCATTCATAAAGTTCATGTGTAAGTTTGGAGTTTGACCAGTCATGGAGTGTAGAACAAGAAAAATCAAAGCAGAATAAGAAGGCTATATGACATACTGACTTTACCATTTCTTGAATAACCAGAATATCATAATTCCTTTTTAAATGATAAACCTGATTCTGTGAGTTCTAGGAGAACCTGATTTTCATTCAATTTATCATTCATGGTATGTTCAGAACAACATTGCTCTTCTTGGGAAAACTGTTCCTCCCTGACTAATTAAGTGGCCCAGGTGGAGGTTGCCAGGCGTAGTTTCACTCCTACTTCCATCTGACCACAACCAAGGGACCACACTATCTTACCCTAGAGATTGTATAGGGTGTGGTTAGATGATCCAGGTTCTGTTCATCTAAATTTATTGCAGGGTTTTATGAACTAGGAGCTATGTCTTCAAGATGAGATCAGAGATCAAAACTGGGAGCCATGAATTATACTGAACAGTGCAGGGCTTCAGTTAAGAGGCTCTTGATTGTAATCTAGAGGAAAAAAATAAACTCAAATTCTTATATGTGAGGTGACAAATGGGAGGCGACATCAGTGGGGAGGGCAGAGTAAAAGCCTTCAAATATTCTCTGCTCAATCAAGACAATAAGAACACTAAAAAGAGTTTTTTAAATCGACTTTTTTAGAACTGTGGAAGTTAACCAAAATCTTGCAACAATCTGGGGAGTGTTTACTTGGGAAAAATGCCTGAATTTCAGGAACAGCAGAGAGCCTTGTGGTATTCTAGTCTGCCCTATTCCCAGTTCCCTTTCCCAAATTTGATGATAGCCTTAAAAACCAACAATCCCTCTATCATGGTGATAACTNAACTCATCTGAAAAGACCCTGATGCTGGGAAAGTTTGAAGGAGGGAGGAGAAGGGGACAACAGAGGATGCGATGGTTGGATGGCATCACTGACTCAAAGGACATGAGTTTGAGTAAACTCCAGGAGCTGGTAATGAACAGGAAGGCCTGGCGTGCTACAGTCCATGTGGTCACAAAGAGCTGCACATGACTGAGCAACTGAACTGAACTGAATCCCATTCATTGGGTCTCTACTCTTATGGCCTAGGCATTTCCCAAAGACTCCAGCTGCTAATATGATCACATTGGGCTTTAGGATTTAAGCATGAATTTTGAAGATATACAAATCTTTAGCCATAGCACAGACAAACAACATAATCAAAACTATACACTTGAAAAATATATTTAACACAATAGAATGTAGAGAAGGAAAAATATGGGATTAAAAAACATATATAAACTAATAGCAAAATGGCACATATAAACTCTATCTTATCAGTAATGACATGACATGTAAATATATTAAAATCTCTAATCAAAAGTCAGACATCGGCAGAATAAAGTAAAAATATTGCTTAATTATATGCTGTCTATGAGAGATGCATTATCAATTCAAATAATCAAATAGATAGGCTTCCCAAGTGTTGATGGTGTTAAAGAATCTGCCTGTGAATGCAGGAGACACGAGATGTGGGTTCATTCCCTGGGTTAGGAAAATCCCCTGGAGGAGGGCATGGCAATCTATTCCAGTACTCTTGCTTGGGAAATCCCATGGCAGAGGAGTCTGGCGGGCTACAGTCCAAGGGGATTGCAAAGAGTCAGATACGACTGAGTGAATTCTTCAAATAGGTATGAAAATAAAAGGACAAGCTCCCAATCCTGCATTGGGAGCTTGTGTACACCTGTGGTGGATTCATGTCGATGTATGGCAAAGCCAATAGAGTATTGTAAAGTCAAATTTAAAAATAATAATAATAATAAAATAAATAAACAAATAAATAAAAATAAAAGAAAAAAAATAAAAGGACAGAAAAAGATNTTTTGTCATGTGGATTGTATCTCAATTTAAAAAAGGAAAAACAATCTTATACATAAAAGGTCAATAATAAAAGAAGTAATAGCACAGTCTAAGGCTCCCAATGTTGTCAAGTACATAAATTTGAACCTGGAGGAGAGTTAGCATCTTCAGAACCTCACAGATTGTCAAGCAAGTTTGGAAGAAGGTGACCTGCTTGTGAAAACAAGGCCCCAAGAGACTGGATAGGACTTGCAGTGAGAAATAGAGAAAGGGACATAGGGAGGAAATCTGAGACCAACACTGCGTTCACCCATTGCATTCTTTCTCATGGTTTAGTTATCAGAGCCAATTAAATTTCCTTTTTTCCACTTAAGCCATTGGATTGGATTTCTGTCACTTGCTAGTAAAACTCAGGAATAATAGCTGTGTTTAAAGAAAAACACTACTCAAAATGACTCAAACCATTATAACACTAAAAATAGGAGTATATTGCATGGTGATGAGTGAAAGTGAAGATACAAGAGGTTGTATTTCAATACCATTGGCCAGAAAGTTGCTAATGGATAATTTAAGCTTAAATCTTTAATATGATGATTCTGAAATGTGAATAAAATATCTTGATAAGATCAAAGCTCAAAATGTTCAGGAAACGTATGATTGTGAATTATCAAGCCTGATTGTTATAAGCAGCCTGTGCTTGACTAATCTCTATGTTTTAATGCTGTGAGCAAGCTCTTATATTACTGCTATGGAATTATTTTCTAGGCCACAGAATAAAGTAGCTCAAACAGTGGATTTCTTTCCACATATAAATATGTCTTATATTTCAGGTTTTTGAGAAATGAAAACTGTTCCCCACTATTCCTTTATTTACTAGATTATTTTGCTTAGCAGAATTTTTAAAAATCTTTAGATACTTTTGCTATTAGTAAAATCAATTAATTTAGTGAAATAATGCTAGTAATTTTCATTATGTTTCCTCAGAGTGTACTTAAGGGGTCATTGTTACCAAATTCACTATTTTAGTATCTATTAAAATGTACCCAAGGAATGAAATTATAAATTATTTACTTATAGAATAATCTCTTTTATACTATTAAAGAATAAAATAATTGAATTTTATGCCCCAACCCTCCAGGAGGAATCCATAATATCCTAAATTAGCCTGATTAATTTTCTAGTAATAAATGGGTATCTGATAAATTTCTGTCCTCAAATAACAAATGAAATACAAGAAATGACTGAATTATCTTAGTCGATAAAAGAAAATGCACAACACACACATAAATGCTAACCTAGTTCTAAATGATATCTAGAATAAGCAGCCACTGATAAGGGAACAGATTAATGCACAGATACACACAGACGCACAAAACAGAAGCAGATCTGTAAATTACCTATACCTCAATAAAAACATTTTTTTTAAAGCTGTGTTGATAAAATTTTAATGAATTATGGAAGTTCTATAAAAGAAGATGATCTTCCAAAATTATCTGGATTAACTGAAAACTAAAACCTAACTTCTTATAAAGATATATATGTGAGTGTTTGAAAGACAAAGACATAAAGCGATACAGACAAAGGAAGAGAAAAGATAGATAAAAGATTACAGTTATCCCTCCTTATCTGCAGCATCTGTTTTCTTGGATTTAACCAACCATTCTGGATGGAAAATATTTGGGAAAAAAATTCCAGCAAGTTCTGAACAGCAGAACTTTAATTTAATGTGTGCTGGGAGCTATTTATATAGCATTAACATTGTATTTACAACTATTTACATAGTATTTCCATAATATTAGGTATTATAGATAAATCTAGAGATGACAACATATACAGGAGGACATGTGTAGGTTACATATAAACATTGCCATTTTATATAAAAGACTTGAGCATTCATGAATTTTGGCCCTGGGACCAATTCTCTACAGATACCGAGGGTGAGTGTATTTTGAGAAATACGGTTTTCACCCTGGAAGTTCCTAATAACAGTGTGACAATACTTACTTGACTAAGAGTACAAAAAAATCCTTTACTTTTTGTAGGCAGAATTTACTGCAATTTGGGGTAAATACACTTTTATTTTTTAAAGCACATTTGAACAATTCTTCCTGAAGTAAAGTCACAGAGAAAATGCAACAATTTATAAAATATATGTGTAGGAATTGCTGTGTGCCATATAAAGTAATTTATTGATATAGCAGGAGTTTTGTTTCTATGTAATCTATGTCTATTGACCAATTCATACTAATTATTTAGCCTTTGGACATTTTTAAATAAAATTGATGGCCCAGTCTTCTGGTCAGTTAGATTCAGTTTTTAACACATAGAATATTTCTATATAGCTGGATTTTTGTCAGGAAATAGGTTTAATTTTCATATTGTGTATATTTTGGTTCCTCTATGAGCCTGCTTATCCAGGATTTCCCCTAGTTAGGTTGGATTCTGTATGGCAGATCCATGATAAATCTAATGCAGAATTTAAAAAAAAAATGAACAGCTTCTGTAGCACAGAAAGAATTGCTTTACACATTAAGAAGAGAGCTGAATGCTAAGATGGCCCCTGTCCCAACCTAATGGATGAAACACCTTTATTTGTTGGCTATTATCACTGGGCAGGATTTTCAATACCTATGGGCTGCCAACTCCTAAACTATGAGCATGTCTCCCTAAGAAATGGAGGGTGGCCTTTCAGAGCCATTGCTAATCAATTATTTGTATCCTCATTTCATACAAACTTTGCACTACTTGTTTGCTATTTCAGTGATAAACTGAAATGACACACTACTGAGGCCATCCAGAATTAACATTCTTCAAATCCAATCCAGCAATTTGTGGTCTAACTCAGCTCATTTGTCATTCCACAAAGTAAGTAGGATTGATTAAAATCATTTTATGATCCCACTGCATTTATCACAGTTCAAATAAGTAATCACAGGCTATATTAAGGATAATCATATAAATCTAAATATATACTTTAATGGAACAAATGATAAAAGACATATAGGGAAACAAAAATGTACATCTAAGAAGTCTTCAGCATGCTAGATGCATCTACTAGTGAAAAACAATTCAGTAGCTTTAATGTCAACAAAATGATTTAATGAATGACAACAATAAGCATGAAAATAATCATAGGAAACATTTTTCAGCTCCCTGAGATAACCAACTACCTAATGCATAAGAGCAAGAGATGGCTAATGACTCCTACTATGTGGTTGTTATACATAGGTATAGGAAGATTCTCTGGATCTTCCCACTCCAGTATTCTTAGCTGAGAAATACCATGGACAGAAGAACCTGGTGTTCTACAGTCCATAGGGTCTCAAAGAGTAGGATATAACCTAGTGACTAAACAATAGGCTATTTATACATCAGTTCAGTTCAGTTCAGTCACTCAGTCGTGTCCGACTCTTTGCGACCCCATGAATTTACACATAGATATAGAATATTTATAGGGTTTCCCAGGTGGTGCTAGTGGTAAAGAACCAGCCTGTCAGTGCAGGAGAGATGTGAGATGCAGGTTCTATCCTTGGGTCGGGAAGTTCCCCTGGAGGAGGCCATAACAATTCACTCCTGGAGAATTCCATGGACAAAGGAGCCTGGTGAGCTAAAGTCCATGAGGTAGCAAAGAGTTGGACACGCCTGAGTGAATTTCACTTCATATATGATATTTATACATAAGTGCCTAGAGTAAGTCACAAAACAACTCTTAAGTATCCCTCTGAAGCATTAACTTTAATCAAGTAGTTGGTAATAAGTTAAATATTTTAACTCCTCTAATATGCTATATATATAATATTTTCACATCAAAATCAGCATAGGTATATGTGAAGTAGAAGATAAAAGTTGTTTGAATTTTGGAGATAAAAAAAGAAATGCCAAAATTCAAAGAAATGCCAGATGTTCAGGGAGCAGTTCGCCTATACTTCACAATATCTACTCCCTGTGACATTAGATATACAACAGTGAAATGTTTGAGAAGCATTGATACAGGATCTTAAAAGTAATATTATTAAAGAATAATTAGTAAATACCTCTGTTACTAATTAGAGACCAGAGAAGAATGCATCACATTTAATAAATAACACATAGTAGATTCGATTGGTGACCCACCCAGATGTTCTTTACCTCACAGTAACCACCCCGCCCAGTTCTTATAATTATTGGTCGCTGCTAAGTCCTGTCCGACTCTTCAGACTGTATGGACTATAACCCGCCAGACTTCTCTGTCCATGGGATTCTCCAGGCAAGAATACTGGATGGAGTTGCCATTTCCTTGCTAGGGGATCTTCCTGACTCAGGATCCAACCCATGTCTCCTGCATTGCAAGCAGATTTTTTAGCTGAGCAACCAGGGAAGCTTTTATTGGTTGCTAGTAGCTAGAGCTGAAACTCCAGTACTTTGGCCACGTCATGCTAAGAGTTGACTCATTGGAAAAGACTTTGATGCTGGGAGGGATGGGGAGCAGAAGGAGAAGGGGATGACAGAGGATGAGATGGCTGGATGGCATCTCGATGGACATGAATCTGAGTGAACTCCAGGAGTTGGTGATGGACAGGGAGGCCTGGCGTGCTGCGATTCATGGGGCTGCAAAGAGTCAGACATGACTGAGCGATTGAACTGAACTGAGCTCAGAGATGCTCCCTATTGTGGTCGACTGCTCTTAGCCAACCAAGTCCATCTTATCTGTACTGTTACAATAGCTCCCAGGCAATGGCTAAAGGCTAAGGAAGGGCCACCTCTAAGGTGAGATTCCTGTTCCAGGACTGCCTCTGAAGGGGTCATACTGGAGTGGGTAACCTATCCCTCCCTTCTCCAGTGGATTTTCCCAACCCAGGAATTGAACCTGGCTCTCCTGCATTGCAGGCATATTCTTTACCAGCTGAGCTACCAGAGAAGCCCGAAACTAGATTACAGCCAAGACCAAATCCATGCCATTTCCTTCTACCCTCAATCTCTGTCTCCTGAGAAGATTCCCTCCATGAACCGCTTGCACAGGAATCCTGTCCAAGCTGTGCTTCTGAAGAACCAATCACAGGCATCACATTTCTGCTTGTCTCCACAGGTTTCTACTGGTAATAGTGTGAGATGCCTAGACTTTCCATAGTTTGTCCTAACTGGCCCAGCCAGTGGCTTCTGGGCTTTTGCTCTTCTCCCTGGTTACACCTTTGTGAACCCTTCCCTCCAGGAAATTGCCTAGATTTTTATAGTTTCTTTATCACCCCACCTTTGACTTGGTTTTTCCATTGTCTTTGGATTGGGATTCATGGCTTCCCTGGTGGCTCAAATGGTAAAGATCTGCCTGCAGTGCAGGAGACCTGGTTCTATCCCTGGATTGGGAAGATCCCCTGGAGAACAGAATGGAAGCCCACTCCAATATTCTTGCCTGGAGAATCCCACGGACAGAGGAGCCTGGCAGCCTAGAGTCCTTGGGGTGGCAGAGAATCGGACATGACTGAGGGACTAGCACTTTCATTTTGCACTGGGATTGGGAGGAACTTTATCCTCATGAGTTGGAAAGGAACTTCAAGGATAGCTTCAAGCAGAAGAGTGTATAATATATGGAAAATCAACCCACTTCAATATTTTTTTAATTATTAGTTCTTTTATCTTTACATCCAATTAAAATATGCACTTCTTTACTTTATACCCATTTCGTGGTTTTGGGCTTGGTTTTTTGTGGATGTAAAGAATAGCTCCTTAAATACTTCATAAGCAAAGACGGCTCACATAATGTAAGATGATCAAAAATGACCCATTAGATCGTGTTTAGGTCATTTTGCCCAGAGCCAGTTCTGTAAAAGCCATTTCACCAGACAATGTTCCAAATGACCAGTTTACCTAAATACTTGTATCTTTAACTATTTAGTTTTAATTCAATGGAAGTTCTCATTTGGTTTTCAAAACAGGCCAAGGGGCTGAAACGAATAGAATATTTCTCATATTATTATAATAAGGGAAAATGAAAAACAGTCAAATGAAATTAAATGCTTAGAAGAAGCAAGTAAATTCTGCAAGTTGATCATTACAAGGATTTTATTTTGCTTCTGGGAAGTTGTTGTCTGCTTGGCTTGCATCTGTTAGATATCTAAGCTGCATATACTTAATTTTTTTCATTCCCCCATATTTTAGAACTGAATTCTATTCATTTATATTCGTTTAAATGTCCTTAGTGTTGTGGGAGTTAATCTATCCTCAAATAGGTTCAATTTCCTGTAATTCATCTCACTTATTAATATAAAAATCACTTCCAACTTAAATTGTAGTTCAGTTCAGTTCAATTCAGTCTCTCAATTTTGTCTTGACTCTTTGCGACCCCATGAACTGCAGCATGCCAGGCTTTCCAGTCCATCACCAACTCGTGGCGCTTGCTCAAACTCATGTCCATTGAGTCGGTGATGCCATCCAACCATCTCATCTTCTGTCATCCCATTCTCCTCCTGCCTTCAATCTTTCCCAACATCAGGGTCTATTCCAATGAGTCATCTCTTCACATCAGGTTGCCATAGTATTGGGGCTTCAGTTTCAGCATCAATCCTTCGAAAGAATATTCAGAATTGATCTCCTTGGTTTGATCTCCTTGTAGTCCAAGGGACTCTCAAGTGTCTTCTCCAACACCACGGTTCAAAAACATCAATTCTTCGGTGTTCAGTTTTATTTATAGTCCAACTCCCACATCCATACATGACTACTGGAAAAGCCACAGCTTTGACTAGACAGACCTTTGTCGGCAAAGTAATGTCTCTGCTTTTTAATATGCTGTCTAGGTTTGTCATAGCTTTTCTTCCAAGGAGCAAGCATCTTCTAATTTCATGGCTGCAGTCACCATTTGAAGTGATTTTGGAGCCCAAGAAAATATAAAGTATGTCACGATTTCCATTGTTTCCCCATCTATTTGCCATGAAGTGATGGGATTGGATGCCATGATCTTCATTTTTTGAATGTTGAGTTTTAAGCCAAAATTTTCACTCTCCTCCTCTTTCACTTTCATCAAGAGGCTCTTCAGTTCCTCTTAACTTTCTGCCATAAGGGTGTTTTCATCTGCATATCTGAGGTTATTGATATTTCTCCCAGCAATCTTGATTCCAACTTGTGCTTCATCCAGCCTAGCATTTCACATGGTGTACTCTGCATATAAGTTAAATAAGCAGGATGACAACATACAGCCTTGACATACTCCTTTCGCAATTTGGAACCAGTCTGTTGTTCCATGTCCAGTTTTAACTCTTGCTTATTGACCTGCATACAGATTTCTCAGGAGGCACATAAGGTGATCTGGTATTCCCATCTTTTACAGAATTTTCCATACTCTGTTGTGATCCACACAGTCAACAAAGATTCACACAGGGGGCTTCCCCTGTGGCTCAGGTGGAAAACAATCTGCCTGCAATGTGGGAGACCTGGGTTCAATCCCTGAGTTGAGAAGATTCCTTAGAGAAAGGAAAGGCTACACTCCAGTATTCTGGCCTGGAGAATTCCATGGACTGTATAGTTCATGGTGTCACAAAGAGTTGGACACGACTGAGTGACTTTCACTCGCACAGTCAAAGACTTTGGTGTAGTCAATGAAGCAGAAGTAGATGTTTTTCTGGAACTCTCTTGCTTTTCCTGTGATCCAAAGGATGCTGACAATTTGATCTCTGGTTCCTCTGCCTTTTCTGCATCCAGCTTAAACATCTGGAATTTCACAGTTCACGTACTGTTGAAGCCTATCTTAGAGAATTTTGAGCATTACTTTGCTAGCATGTGAGATGGGTGGATTGTGTTATAGTTTGAGAATTCTTTGGCATTGCTATTCTTTNCTCTGCCTTTTCTGCATCCAGCTTAAACATCTGGAATTTCACAGTTCACGTACTGTTGAAGCCTATCTTAGAGAATTTTGAGCATTACTTTGCTAGCATGTGAGATGGGTGGATTGTGTTATAGTTTGAGAATTCTTTGGCATTGCTATTCTTTCAGATTGGAATGAAAACTGACCTTTTCCAGTCCTGTGGCCACTGCTGAGTTTTCCAAATTTGCTGACATATTGAGTGTAGCACTTTCACAGCATCATCTTTTAGGATTTGAAATAGCTCAACTGGAATTCCATCACCTTCAAAAACTTTGTTCACAGTGATGCTTTCTAAGGCCCACTTGACATCAGACTCCAGGATGTATGGCTCTAGGTGAGAGGTCACATCATCGTGCTTATCTGGGTCATTAGGATCTTTTTTGTACAGCTCTTCTGTGTATTGTTGCCACCTCTTCTTAATATCTTCTGCTTCTATTAGGTCCATACCATTTATATCCTTTATTATGCTCATCTTTGCATGAAATGTTCCCTTGGTATATCTAATTGTCTTGAAGAGATATCTAGTCTTTCCCATTCTATTGTTTTCCTCTATTTCTTTGCATTGATTACTGAGGGAGGCTTTCTTATCACTCCTTGCTCTTCTTTGTAACTCTGCATTCATATGCTTATATCTTTCCTTTTCTCCTTTACGTTTAGCTTGTCTTCTCAGCTATTTGTAAGACCTCTTCAGAACACCACTTTGCCTTTGTGCATTTCTTTTTCTTGGGGATGGTCTTGATCACTGCTTCCTGTACAATGTCATGAACCTCTGTCCATAGTTCTTCAGGCACTCTGTCTGTCAGATCTAATCCATTGAATCTATTTCTCACTTCCACTGTATAATTGTAAGGGATTTGATTTAGGTCATACCTGAATGGTCTAGNAACACCACTTTGCCTTTGTGCATTTCTTTTTCTTGGGGATGGTCTTGATCACTGCTTCCTGTACAATGTCATGAACCTCTGTCCATAGTTCTTCAGGCACTCTGTCTGTCAGATCTAATCCATTGAATCTATTTCTCACTTCCACTGTATAATTGTAAGGGATTTGATTTAGGTCATACCTGAATGGTCTAGTGGTTTTTCCAACTTTCTTCAATTTAAATCTGAATTTTTCAATAAGAAGTTCATGATCTGAGCCACAGTCAGCTCCCAGTCTTGTTTTTGTTGACTGCATAGAGCTTCTCCATCTTTGGCTGCAAAATAATATAATCAATCTGTTTTCAATATTGACCATCTGGCGATGTCCAAATGTAGTGCCATCTCTTGTGTTGTTGGAAGAGGGTGTTTGCTATGACCAGTGTGTTCTCTTGGCAAAACTCTATTAGCCTTTGCCTTGCTTCATTTTGTACTCCAAGGCCAAACTTGCCTGTTGCTCCAGGTATCTCTTGACTTCCTATTTTTGCACTCCAGTCCCTTATGATGAAAGGGACATCTTTTTTTGGTGTTAGTTCTAGAAGGTCTTGTAGGTCATCATAAAACCATTCAACTCAGCTTCTTTGGCATTAGTTGTTGAGGCATAGACTAGGATTGCTGTGATATTGAATGGTTTGCCATGGAAATGAACAGAGATCATTCTGTCATTTTTGAGATTTCACCCAAATACTGCATTTCAGACTCTTTTGTTGACTGTGAGGGTTATTCCATTTCTTCTAAGGGATTCTTGCCCACAGTAGTAGATATAATGATCATCTGAATTAAATTCACCCATTCCAGTCCATTTTAGTTCACTAATTCCTAAAATATCAGTGTTCACTCTTGCCATCTCCTATTTGACCACTTCCAGTTTGCCTTGATTCATGGACCTAACATTCTAGGTTCCTATGCAATATTGCTCTTTACAGCATTGAACTTTACTTCCAACACCAGTCACATCCACAACTGGTCACTGTTTCTGCTTTGGCTCCATCTCCTCATTCTTTCTGGAGTTATTTCTCTACTCTTCTCCAGTAACATATTGGGCATCTACCATCCTGGGGAGTTCATATTTCAGTGTCATATCTTTTTTTTTTCCTTTTCATACTGTTCATAAATTGTAGTAGTATATTCTATAAGTGACTACTTGAGAAGTCCAAGATAAAGATTTTGTTTTCACCTTTAGGATTTTCTTTCTTTCTTTCTTTCTTTTTTTTTTTTTGAGTTGTGAGTGGCACTCAACCATTGATGGTGGAAATTAAAAGTACTACCAACAGTCTTGAAAGCAGCTTGGAAGCACGTATCAAAGATTTTTAAAACGACCTTTCTCTTTGAAACACTAAGTCAGTTTTTAAAGAAATAATCAGATATATTAGAAATACTCTGATGGGTCCATCTCCTGTGCCTTTCTTTCTGTGTGTCTCCTTTACTGTCACCGTGCTACCACACTCACCACACTTCTGACACCAGATGTGTGGAGGTTTTCCCCACACCGAGAAGTTCTCTGACGCCAGCTGGGTATCCTACAACTTAACTCAGTTCTATCTCCATCTACCTGGAGACAGTGTCAGATCCCGTAAGTTAAAGGATCAGTCCTATAAGACTCTTGCCACCTTTTGTTTGATGCTGATCTTAAGTAGTAAGTTTGTGGGGTAACCACAGCTTCCATTTACCTGACTACGAATCAGAGGTCCCAGCCACTTCCTCTTTCTTTGGATTTGATTAATTTGCTAGAGCACCTCACAGAACTCAGGGAAACACTTACGTTTGCCAGTTTCTCAAAGGATTTGGTAAAGTATACAGATGAACAGCCAAATGAAAAGGTGCACAGGTTGAGGACTGGGAGGGTCCCAAACACAGGAGCATCTGTCCTTGCGAAGTTGGGGTGTGTCACCCTTCTGGTATGTAGCTGTGTTTACCAGTTTGGCGGCACTTTAAACCCCATACTATTGGGAATTTTATGGACACTCCATCACATGCTGGTAAGCTGGTAAGTCACTTCAGTCGTGTCTGAGTCTCTGCAACCCCATAGATCGAAGCCCACCAGGCTCCACCGTCCCTGGGATTCTCCAGGCAAGAACACTGGAGTGGGTTGCCATTTCCTTCTCCAATGCATGAAAGTGAAAAGTGGAAGTGAAGTTGTTCAGTCATGTCCGACCCTTAGCGACCCCATGGACTGCAGCCCACCAGGCTCCTCTGCCCATGGGATTTTCCAGGCAAGAGTACTGGAGTAGGGTGCCACTGCCTTCTCCAGCACATAGGCATGATAAATCATTAGCTCCATTTTTAGCCCTCCTCCTTTCTCAAGAGAATGGGTGGGCAGTGCTAAAAACTCTAAGCTTCTAATCATGGCTTGGGAAACCTCGATTGCTCAGCAGGTAAAGAATCTGCTGGCAGCGCAGGAGACGCAGGAGATGTGGGTTCAGTCCCTGGGTCAGGAAGATGCCCTGGAGGAGGGTGTGGCAACCCACACCAGTATTCTTGTCTGGAGAATCCCAAGGGCAGAGGATCCTGGAGGGCTACAGTCCATGAGGTCACAAAGAGTCAGACATGACAAAGCAGCTAAGCATGCACACATGCAATCATGGCTTGGTATTTCTGGTCACACAGTTTCCATACAATAGCTCACCAGGAGTCACTTCATTAGAATAAAAGACACTCTTGTTATCTAGGAAATTAAAAGATTTCAGGAGCCCTGTGTCAGGAATTGGGGTCAAAGACCAAATATTAAAAGTGCAGTCATCACCTAGGGAATTAGAGGGGTTTTTGAAGCACTGTGCTAGAAACCAGGAGCAGAGAACAATATACATTTTCTTTAATCTCACATCAGACATGAGGACAAAATTAATTTCTGAGATATTAATTGCAGCATTTTTATTGAAAATTTGAATGAAGAGGACAGAACTATGATTAGTTTTGGAAATGAATTGACACAGAATCCAAAAATTTTTGTTAAGAATTCAACCTTTCTTTGCCTCTTGATTCTGTTCTTTATTTTTTATATGGTGGCCCCTAGGACAATATTTCTGTGTCTACCATTTATTAACCCAAAATGTTAATGTGTCCCCCCTTGAACAATTTTGTGTCCAGAAAGCAAAGATCTCTTGATTAGTTTATAAGCTTATAACAGTTTATAACAATATGTTTATAGTTTATAACAATAAGCTCTACCTCTGGCCCTTAGAGTAGAAGCAACCCATCTAGATTGTGAGTTGAAAGTAAAAGAAAACTAATAAAAGTAAAAGGAAATTTATCATAAGAAGAAAGAATGTTTTCTAGGTGACAGAAACTAAAGATACCCCCTCAATGATGATTTGAAAATGTGATAAATTGCTATGTATATATTAAAAGTCATGTTGTTAAAGCATATTTAGTTATATAAGAAAATGCTTAAGGTAAAATGTCACATTAAAAAAGTGAAAGAATAGCAAGTGTGAACGTCTGAGGCAGAATCAATTTTGACCTGTGAAAAATGAAGAATTATAAAAGCTCAAGCATAATAAAGAAGAGGGAAAAAATCTTTGTAAACAAGACTGGAGAAATAAGCAGAGTCCAGATCATGAAGCATCTTATTGACCATAGCATTCATTTTAGTCTTTTTCCCAAGTTCAAAGAAAGACATCATACAATATTTTAGCAAGAAGTTTTCATGACACAAATATCTTTAAAGAACAATGTGACCAGGATATAGAAAATGGATTAGAGAAGGGAAAGTGTAGAAGCAGGAACTAACAGGATTTCCCTAGGAAAATCCACATTCCTGTATCTGTTTAGTTCTGTATTTAATCCACATCCGGTGATCTCATCACCCATTTATTACCTATGTTCTGCCATTTGGCACACACCAATTCCAAGAGGGCAGGGTTACCCACACTTTAGCCCTCTTTTTGGATCTAAGCTATACCAGGCAACACTTGCTTGTAAAACCTTTATGTGTGTGAGCTTCAAGACAACGTTCAAGATTTCAAAGACTTTAAAACAGTTCTTTAAGTTGTATTAAAACATTGTATTTAAAATGTCAAATACAATATATTTGTCTTTTTTCTATTATCAAATATTAAATAACAATTATTCCATCTTACTAAGCAGAAAGAAGGTCTCTTTGGACCTTAAACTATATTCTGTAATTTTGAGAAATTACTGAACCCAGAGGGTATTTATGAGAATATCATTATGATTAGTTTAAAAATAATAGCATTCAAGTAAAATTGACTTGAATTATACTGTTATCCCTGGTATTTTCTGTGATTTGTGAGATTTTTATAGACAATGTAAAATTGCTAAAAGATAAATAAAACAGTTTAGAACAATTTTGTGCTCTAGGCTTCTTAAAATTGGTTCTCATAATATTTATGTTGTTTTCCTGATATTTAAGCGTATATGTTCAGTTAACTTTTATTAGTTCTATATACATGTAAATTTGGAATACAAAATTTTGAATTTCTTCTAACCAAAAGGTCTCAGCACTTAATATTTAATCCTTTGTGGTAGATAGTAATGTTCCTATTTGATAAACAAAAATATAGAAGATGAGAAAATTTCTCCAAGTTATCTAGTGAGCTGGTGAATTTAACCTTTTTCTGTACAATATATTGACAAATCATAATTTACATTTTTTTATATTCTTGCTGTGATTTCAAATATTTTCAGTTCTACTTGTTCTTTACTAATTATTCACTGATATCCCAAGAAGAGCCTGAACTTGAGAGTAGGAATTGTTTCTTGGATGCACAGTAGACCCTTAGTAAATAGTTTTAAATAAATGATCATTTAAAAGAATTTATTTTTCCAAAGTAGTAGATAGAAACAGTGAAGCCTTGTTAGTTATAGAAAGTCTTCACTGACCTGGAATGATATAATTTGCTAGTACTACTCCCTGGAAAGACAAATTTGGAGTATATTAAAAACACACATGCATATAGTTTTTTGAAACATGACTCTTACGGAACTAAGGAAACCTCCTTGGGGCTGATCTCAAGTACATGGTCTTCAAAAAAGCTGAGACTATGGGGATGAAGTACATATAGGCAAATTGGCATCATTTGTCTTTGGATAGAATTTCAGCCAAAGGAGATGCAAGACTATGTTGACATGGCGAAGTATCATTTAATGCCACTTCTGGGCATTTCAAAAATTTCACGGAAAATACAGTTCTCAGGTTTCTTATTTAATAATAAGAGCAGTTGCCAGTGATGGGAAAATGCCAAACCTATTTCAATTTTGAGGTTACCAGATCTAATTTACTCAAAACCAAATCTTATCTCCTAAACACAGTTGCTACTGAAGACTTATGGAAGAGTATTACTTACAAATTGATTTATGCTTACAGAAATAATGCTAAAAACTTACTTCAATTTCTGTATTGTTTCGTTTATGCAATCAAATTTAGTTTAAATGGGTTTTGATTCCTTAGCAAAAATATGATATGTATTATGGAAAAGGGAATGGTGGATTTTCCCATAAGACCCTAGAAAACTCAGGTTTTAACTTAAAAAGCACACATAATTAATTTAATCCATTCAATATATACTGAAAAGTAGTTTATTTAATGAACTACTTTGGAATGAAATATTAAAGTTGAATGAAGTTATTTAAGTTGATTACCTAGTAAAGTGTTGCAGTTCTAATGTAGTCAACATATGCCTTTTAAATACTCACCTCCTACTTTGAGTACTCAACTAAAGATGATATTATAGAACTATGTTGTCATAGTTTGTCACCGATCTAATGGTGAATTTGATTAGATCTGGGTCTGATCTGTTATAGTAAGGTTGAATAGCTGGTTGTGTATATGGATGTGATAGTTCTCTCATAAAATAACAATGAATCTCATTTATTCTTCAAACTGCTCCAAACCAGGAAAAAACCTCATCGGCAGTTTCCAAGGAGCCTCTGAAGAAGCAATGTGACGACATCCATCTCCACCTGGCATTCAAATTACTTTATTATTTTCCATTTTATTTTATTTCCCCTTTCTTCTCCCTTTTCTTCTGGGTTTCAAAAGTCTTATGTTTTGTTTTGTTTTCACAGTTTAGCTGTGCTGCACAGCATGTGAGATCTTAGTTCCCTGACCAGAGGTCTAACCTATGTCCCCTGCAGTGGAAGCAAGGAGTCTTAACCATTGGACAACCTCCCTCAGAGGTCTTTTGATTGTTTGTTTTCTTTGTTTACCTTTTCTCCTCCTCTGTATGTTATGACTTCTGGAGAATCTTGGATCAACATAATTTAGTGCTTTCCATAAAGTACCATGCACAGCATGGGCTGATCAAAACCACAGAGTCATTCAACAAGCAAAGTCTATAGCTGTCATGTTGGGTTTCCTCAGTGTTTCCACAAGCTGCCAATCATGGGTGGGGCCCCATAATTCTCATGTTTTCTGTCTTGTGTCATTCCTCAGAGTTTCTCAAAACTAATGCTACTTAACAGAGCTTACAGACTAAATTTCAGAACAGACCTCTTCAGAGCTGACTGGCAGGAGCAAAAGTTAACAAGGAGAAAACCACAGACAATTAAGCTAACGGCACTGCTCTTGTTTTTACTCTTCATGTTGCACACACACTCCCTTCGCCTTCTGTACAGAGGGGACTGCAAATTTTCCCTAGCCTCATCCAAAACTGGCATCTGGTTCCATCACTTCATGGCAAATAGATGGGGAAACAATGGAAACAGTGACAGACTTTATTGTCTTGGGTTCCAAAGGCACTTCAGATGGTGACTGCAGCCATGAAATTGGAAGACGCTTGCTCCTTGAAAGAAAAACTATGACAAACCTAGACAGCGTATTAAAAAGCAGAGACATCCCTTTGCCGACAAAGGTCTGTCTAGTCAAAGCTATGGTTTTTCCAGTAGTCAGGTATGGATGTGAAAGTTGGACCATAAAGAAAGCTGAGCACCAAAGAATTGATGCTTTTGAGCTGTGGTGTTGGAGAAGACTCTTGAGAGTCACTTGGACTATAAGGAGATCAAATCAGTCCATCCTAAAGGAAATCAGTCCTGAATGTTCATTGGAAAGATGATGCTAAAGCTGAAACTCCTATACTTTGGTCACCTGATGTGATGTACTGACTCATTTGAAAAGACCCTGATGCTCTGGGAGTTGGTGATGAACAGGGAAGCCTGGCATGCTGCAGTCCATGGGGTCACAAAGAGTTGGACATGACTGAGTGACTGAACTGAACTGAACTGATGCGAAGAGCTGATTCATTAGAAAAGACGCTGATGCTGGGAAGGATTGAAGGCAGGTAGATAAGGGGACAACAGATGATGAGATGGTTGGGTGGCATCATGACTTGATAGACATGAGTATGAGTAAGCTCTGGGAGTTGGTGATGGACCAGGAAGCCAGGCATGCTGCAGTCCATGGGGTCACAAAGAGTCAGACATGACTGAGTGACTGAAATGAACCAAACTGAACTGATGAGTCTACTGCTCTAAGCACCTATCTTAGAGATGGTCTTTCCCTCTATTATTTTCCTCTATTTCTTTGCATTGGTCACTGAGGAGGGCTTTCTTATCTCTCCTTGCTATTCTTCAGGAACTCTGCATTCAAATGGGCATATCTTTCCTTTTCTCCTTTGCCTTAGCTTCTCTTCTTTTCTCAGCTATTTTCAAGGAGGAGAGTTCTGACAAAAACATGGCCCACTGGAGAAGGGAATGGCAAACCACTTCAGTATTCTTGCCTTGAGAACCCCATGAACAGTATGAAAAGGCAAAAAGATAGGACACTGAAAGATGAACTCCCCAGGTCAGTAGATGCCAAATACGTTACTGGAGATCAGTGGAGAAATAACTCCAGAAAGAATGAAGAGACAGAACCAAAGCAAAAACAACACCCAATTGTGGATTTGACTGGTGATGGAAGTAAAGTCCAATGCTGTAAAGAGCAATATTGCATAGGAACCTGGAATGTTAAGTCCATGAATCAAGGCACATTAGAAGTGGTCAACCAGGAGATGGCAAGAGTGAACATTGACATTTTAGGAATCAGTGAGCTAAAATGGACTGGAATGGGTTAATTTAACTCAGATGACCATTATATCTACTACTGTGGGCAAGAATCCCTTAGAAGAAATGGAGTAGCCATCATGGTCAACAAAAGAGTCCAAAATGCAGTATTTGGATGCAATCTCAAAAATGACAGGATGACCTCTGCAAACCATTCAATATCACAATAATCCAAGTCTATGCCCCGACCAGTAATGCTGAAGAAGCTGAAGTTGAACGGTTCTATGAAAACCTACAGACCTTCTAGAACTAACACCAGAGAAACATGTCCTTTTCATTGTAGGGGACTGGAATGCAAAAGTAGGAAGTCAAGAGATACCTGGGGCAACAGGCAAATTACTCCTTTTGACAAAAAGAGTTTTGCCAAGAGAATGCATTGGTCATAGCAAACACTCTCTTCCAACAACGTGAGAAGACTCTACACATGGACATCACCAGATGGTCAATACCGAAATCAGATTGATTATATTCTTTGCAACCAAAGATGGAGAGGCTCTATACACTCAGCAAAAATAAGAGTGGGAGTTGACTGTGGCTCAGATCATGAACTCCTTATTGCCAAATTCAGACTTAAATTGAAGAAAGTAGGGAAAACCACTAGACCAGTCAGGTATTGCCTAAATCAAATCCCTTATGATTATACAGTGGAAGTGACGGATAGGTTCACTGGATTAGATCTGATAGACAGAGTGTGTGAAGAACTATGGATGAAGGTTCATGACATTGTACAAGAGGCAGTGATCAAGACCATCCCCAAGAAATAGAAATGCACAAAGGCAAGACTGTTGTCTGAGGAGGCCTTACAAATAGCTGAGACAAGACTCTTATCGGCTTCTAAAATTAAACCATTTGTCTTTCCAGAGTCTCAGTTTCCTCAACCATAAAAGGAGGACAATAGTTCTGAAGACTAAAGGAAATAATTTTTATTAAAGGCCCCGAGAAAACACACATTGAAACTGTTGTTATNATCTTAGAGATGGTCTTTCCCTCTATTATTTTCCTCTATTTCTTTGCATTGGTCACTGAGGAGGGCTTTCTTATCTCTCCTTGCTATTCTTCAGGAACTCTGCATTCAAATGGGCATATCTTTCCTTTTCTCCTTTGCCTTAGCTTCTCTTCTTTTCTCAGCTATTTTCAAGGAGGAGAGTTCTGACAAAAACATGGCCCACTGGAGAAGGGAATGGCAAACCACTTCAGTATTCTTGCCTTGAGAACCCCATGAACAGTATGAAAAGGCAAAAAGATAGGACACTGAAAGATGAACTCCCCAGGTCAGTAGATGCCAAATACGTTACTGGAGATCAGTGGAGAAATAACTCCAGAAAGAATGAAGAGACAGAACCAAAGCAAAAACAACACCCAATTGTGGATTTGACTGGTGATGGAAGTAAAGTCCAATGCTGTAAAGAGCAATATTGCATAGGAACCTGGAATGTTAAGTCCATGAATCAAGGCACATTAGAAGTGGTCAACCAGGAGATGGCAAGAGTGAACATTGACATTTTAGGAATCAGTGAGCTAAAATGGACTGGAATGGGTTAATTTAACTCAGATGACCATTATATCTACTACTGTGGGCAAGAATCCCTTAGAAGAAATGGAGTAGCCATCATGGTCAACAAAAGAGTCCAAAATGCAGTATTTGGATGCAATCTCAAAAATGACAGGATGACCTCTGCAAACCATTCAATATCACAATAATCCAAGTCTATGCCCCGACCAGTAATGCTGAAGAAGCTGAAGTTGAACGGTTCTATGAAAACCTACAGACCTTCTAGAACTAACACCAGAGAAACATGTCCTTTTCATTGTAGGGGACTGGAATGCAAAAGTAGGAAGTCAAGAGATACCTGGGGCAACAGGCAAATTACTCCTTTTGACAAAAAGAGTTTTGCCAAGAGAATGCATTGGTCATAGCAAACACTCTCTTCCAACAACGTGAGAAGACTCTACACATGGACATCACCAGATGGTCAATACCGAAATCAGATTGATTATATTCTTTGCAACCAAAGATGGAGAGGCTCTATACACTCAGCAAAAATAAGAGTGGGAGTTGACTGTGGCTCAGATCATGAACTCCTTATTGCCAAATTCAGACTTAAATTGAAGAAAGTAGGGAAAACCACTAGACCAGTCAGGTATTGCCTAAATCAAATCCCTTATGATTATACAGTGGAAGTGACGGATAGGTTCACTGGATTAGATCTGATAGACAGAGTGTGTGAAGAACTATGGATGAAGGTTCATGACATTGTACAAGAGGCAGTGATCAAGACCATCCCCAAGAAATAGAAATGCACAAAGGCAAGACTGTTGTCTGAGGAGGCCTTACAAATAGCTGAGACAAGACTCTTATCGGCTTCTAAAATTAAACCATTTGTCTTTCCAGAGTCTCAGTTTCCTCAACCATAAAAGGAGGACAATAGTTCTGAAGACTAAAGGAAATAATTTTTATTAAAGGCCCCGAGAAAACACACATTGAAACTGTTGTTATTTAGCGACTGTTTACATGACCTCACACACACAGAGCATAGTGTTAGCCTTTCTAGCAAATAGAATAATAGAAATGAATCAAACCACCCCTCTAAACAAATACTGTACTCACTCTAGTGGAAGAGATGGTGTATGAGATTTCTCAGTGTACTATACTGTTGTATATATAGACACGTGATAGAAATACCTCTTACAAAGGTTCCGCAAGCTGCTATGGGAACTGAGGCTTGGAGAGAGTGCTATTTCTTGGGCTCCTGGGAAGTTTAATAAAGGAACTAATTTTCTATCTGAGCCCTAGAAGGGAAGGAGGTATAGAGTAGAACATTTATTGACATAATAACAATTACAACCAGTATTCCAGTAACATCAAGACTATGAGAGTCAGCTAGAAGACTGGCTTGAGACATCCAACATTCTGTCTTTATTATTTTTAGGATAAAGAGCCAAGGCTAGTATTTGAGAAAAAGACAACTGAGAAAAGAAGTATCCACTCATAGTAAATATACACGTGGCATTGTTAAAGGATTGAGCCATTTTGATAGAGTTGGTGGAAATTAGGTTGTCAAACTAAAAGAATGTTCTTACAGTAATTATCTGCCATATTTAGTCACACCATTAAGTCATACAGTAGAATAATTAAATAAAAATGTTGAATAGGAGTATGTGTGGTTTTATACTCATGTGTTTATAATGGATCTATTTCCAGGCCCTGCTCTGTGTCCACAGACATACCTTAGGCTACTATGTCCTAACCGTCAACTGAATAAATTTGCTTAAAATTGCTTTAATTACTTAATCTTATTTTCCAACTCAGTGTGCATACAGTAATTTCCTTTTCCTTCATGCTAAACTTTTCTCCAAGCAGTTTTCTAAGAAGCAACCTTTTTTTCCCCTGATTCTCAGAAAGTCCTGTGCTGGCTTACACATCCCTCCTAACAGTCCTAGAGTTCAGACAATTTGAATTCCTCATGTGGAGGAAACATTTCTAAGTGAAAACCGATCTGCCCCTGAACAAACCAGGCAGCACAGGCAAGAAGGAAGCACAGAGGGGAGGCCGGGTGACAGAAAAGTTGTGCTCTAGGATGCTGTTTTTGGCCTATTGATATCAGAATGAGCCTGTGTACACTGATGCTTTACTATCGTCTCAGGTCAGTGTGTCCAACATGTATCTGTATAGACATCAACAGACAAATGCAGGGGTCATGCTCAGTTGTTAAGGCGTGTCCGACTTTGCAACCCCATGGACAGTAGCCCGCCAGGCTCCTCTGTCCATGGGATTTCCCAAGCAAGAATACTGGAGTGGCTTGCTGTTTCCTTCTCCAGGGAAACTTCTCGACCCAGGAATTGAACCTGAGTCTCCTGCTTGGCAGGCAGATTCTTTACCTCTGAGCCACCAGGGAATCCCCATGCATGCATTCAGCAGGCCAAATTTGACACCAAAGAAGACTACCCTGAACCAGTTAACACCTTTGCTTTGAGGGGAAAGGAAACGCTGCAATCTAAACTTACACCATTGTTCCTGCTGGGGTGGGCGAAACATCTAGGTGCATGCAAACCTTTCTTCTTCCCTTTGTGATATTGGTCAAATAATATAAAATGTTCACATCTCAGTGTCCTTATGTCATTATGGGGATGATATTTACACCAGCCTAATAGGGCTGTTGTGAATACAAAATGTCTGCAAACCACTTAGCACAGCTTCTGAGAAAACAGAAGTCAGCCGGCATCATAAAGATTAATTACTCAATTGAAGTTTCCTTTTAATGACAGTGCGTAAAGGCAGGATCTGAATGTCAGAAAGATAGGATAACAGATATAATTTGGGGGAAGTTATTTGATGAATGATATTATGGGGGAGATATCCACTCATGCTACTATTGAAATGGAGAGTATATATCAGTAATTTACCCACAAGTCAATGTTTGTTATCTTTAATTTTGCTTTTCTCACTTCAGAAATCATTTAAATTTTTTACTGCTATAAATAAATCTATTTAGAAAGCCTTTATAAAGTAAATTCCAGGGAAATAAGAGCATCTCTAGGTGTGAGCATTAGAGATGAAGCCAATAACTTTCTTTTTGAGAAAATAACAGTCTTTCAATTTATTATTTTTTTAAATTTTTATATTGGCACATAGTTAACTAACAATGTCATTAGTTTCAGATGTACAGCAAAGAGATTCTGTTCTACGTATCCATGTAGCTATTCTTTTTCAATTTTTTGCCCATCTAGGTTATTACAGAATATTGAGCAGCATTCCCTGTTTTATACAGTAGGCCCTTGTTGGTTGTCTATTTTAAATGTAACAGTGTGTACTTGTCAATACCAAACTTCCAGTCTATCCCTAACAAGTTCATTTGTATCATTTTTTCTTAAATTCTGCATATAGGTAATATCATATGATATTTGTCTTTCTCTATTTGACTTACTTCACTTAGAATGATCATCTTCAGTTCCATCTATGTTGCTGCAAATGGTATTATTTCATTTTTTTAATGGCTGAGTGATATTCCTTTGTGTATATGTACCATATCTTCTTTATCCATCAACGAACATTTAGGTTGCTTCCATGTCCTCCTGGCTATTGTAAACAACACTGCAATGAGCACTGGGGTGCATTAATCATTTCAAACCATACTTTTCTCCAGATATATGCTTAGCAGTGGGATTGCTGGATTATATTGTAGTTCTATTTTCAGTTTCTTAAGTAACCTCCATATTGTTCTCCACAGTGGCTGTACCAATTTACATTCCCACCAGTAGTGTAGGAGGGTTCTGTTTTCTTCATATCCTCTCCAGCATTCATTGTCTGGAGATTTTTTGATGCTGCAACTCTGACTGGTGTGAGGTGCTATCTCATTGTACATAGATTCTAATTCTAATAACTAATAATAATTGCAATATCTCAACACTTTTTCTTATTGTTCTGAGTTAAAATTACAGTGTCTTCAAAAAGTTATAACTTATTAAAGGATTTAGACTTCCCAATGTATTTCCTCCAAAAAAAGAAACTGCTCAGAATGAAAATGTTAATGCAATCATCATAACATCTGAGATTCCTTTTGAAAATTAGGACAGACCATATGTTGAAAGTACATTCACCAGGTACATCTCACTGACTGCTGCTTAGCAGACAGCTCAGGAAAAAATAGTGGCAAGAGACCTGGCTGACTGAAGCATGGAGAGAAATCATACACAGAGGAAGTAGTCTATTTCCTTTGTTCTTTATGTGTTCTATAAATATTTCATGTATTTACTGAAGCTGTGTTATTGCTGGAAGTCAGCCTTCTCCCTTGTTGAAATCTTCCCCCATCCTTGAAGGCTAGAAGTGCTTGAAATATAGGCAGTCTGCATTCCATGGGCATGTTTTCTTAATAGACAACACATGAAAATTAAGAGATGAAAATTTCTTAAAAGGAAGAGAAGGGGAAATATTTAGGACACCTGGAAAGAAAAATCTCACAATACCCTGGAGCCGACCTTGGAGTGATGGCATTTATCAAAATTCTATGAGTTGAAAATACTTGCAAGTTTCAATAGAAGTGATAGTCAGCATTTTCTTCACACAGCTCTGTTTATCTTCCTTGGCCCATGTGGAAGGGAAGTCTTGGTTTGAGGGGCTTTATTAGAAAGCTGCCTGTGGGTGGTTCATAACCAGTTGTCCTTATTTCAGTGCTAAAAGGGCAAAGTTCCTGTTTTTATAGTATGCATCTTTGAGGGCGAGGGACCACTATTGGAAATGTCAACAAAATCATTCCATTCACTAACATAGAAACCCAAAAGCTGGAATAATGGAAGGAATCAATAAATCAAGAGTCAACATGGAGTCCTTTTCCTTTCGAGACCCTGATGATCCTGTTGTTTCAGTCTTGTCTGGGATGGAAAATGAATAGAAACAAGTGGGAGCATTCCATCTGGTCTTTGGTGAACACAGGTTCAGCTTATCTCTTTTATTCATGAACATCATCACTGTGGGACTAAGCACTGTTCTATTTAATCTCAATATTTCCTAAAACAAAGCACTAATAAGTTGAAAAGCATTGCTTCAAACCAGGGAAGAATAGTGCAATGCAAAAGTAGATACTAAAATCAATTCACACAAATTAAAAAGTGCCAACATCTATGACAGACCATGAAATGGTTGGATGGCATCATTGACTCAATGGACATGAGTTTGAGCGAACTCTAGGAGCTAGTGAAGGACAGGGAAGCCTGGTGAGGTTGCAAAAAGTCAAACATGACTGAGCACTGAACAAAAAAAAAATCAGTGACAAATTCCATGCTGTGTTATGTCTTCTGAAGAAAGTATCTATGCCACTCAATATGTGCTGGACAACGTGGTAAGCGTTGGATGAGCATTATCTTGTTTTTATTTAACAATTTTGAGTCTCAGCTTTACTGAGAAGGAAACTGAGACTTAGGTTGAGTTCTTGTCTGAGTTCTGGAGCTACTACATCAGAAAGCTGAATTCCAACCTTTGCTTGTCAGATTCTGCACCTGAGCACCCAACCACTACATCATCTAATTAGAAGTTATGGGGCTGTAGTTGTTTAAGAACGAGGCTGGTTTAACCATTATTACTGAAGTTCTTCTAAAGACATCTGTCCTCACTGATTGATACAGCTATATGCTGCATTCACAGAAGTTCAAAGGTATTTAATACTAGTATTATCATATAATCTCCAGTCTTCCAAACTGGGACACTTTTGTGAAGTGAAGAATGTGCTAATAATACTTGGCTGAGAAAACAGGTATAAACCAGGACTGATCAAGTAAACTTGGAATGTTTGTTTAGTCTACTCAAAGACAGTCTTAACCAATCATCTTATGATTAATGAATTTTCTATTATGGGGCTTCCCTGGTGGCTCAGATGGTTAAAGAATCTGCCTGAGATGCGAGAGACTGGGGTTCGATCCCTGGGTTGGGAAGATACCCTGGAGAAGGGAATGCTACCCACTCCAATATTCTTGCCTGAAGAATTCCATAGACAGAGGAGCCTGGTAGGCTATAGTCTATGGATTGCATAGAGTCAGACACAACTGAGTGATTAACACTTTCACTTTTCATCCTAATAATGAGAGCTACAGTGTAATGCTTGCTGCTAAGATCAAAATCTGGTTATATACAATGTCTCCATCATCTGCACCAATTTTCCAGGTGGGTTTATTACCTCCATTTTACAAATGAGAGAACATGGATTTGGAGGAGACAGAAGACCTGCAAAAGGGCATTTAATTGTTAACAGGCAAAACTGGGGTTTAGGACCAGGTCTACAACATTAACCCTTACTGCTTTCCTTCGGTTTTCTCTTGTTTCCTACACCCATAGGAAAATTTCAGTTATGGAAATTTCATCCCTTCTCAAGGGGGAACTTTGGTAGATAATCCTTTTAATAAAACATCATGTCAAAATGGCAGAATAAATAAATGTGACTGTCTTCCTTCCCTCTCCAAATTCTTAGAAGTGACAGAATTTAGTTTTTAAAAAAGAATAGACCAACATTATCCCAGTTCAGTTCAGTTCAGTTCAGTCGCTCAGTCGTGTCCTACTCTTTGCTACCCTGCAAATAGTGCCACCAGCAGACTAAACATTTTGAGCAATTTTGAAAATAATATAGAGTAAATGGGATCAGATTGTCATAAGATCTACAGCACAAACCATTTTGCGGGAAGAGCTGCTGCAGAGATGGGAGTGGATCTAGGGCACAATGTGCTCAGAGACAAAGGATGCAGACAGAGGGTTCTTTTTGGCAATTGTCAGGATGAATCACTGGGGCTCTGATCCAGAAAAGTTAATAGGCTGGCACCTGTGATTTTGCAGATTAATCGGCAGCAGAGATACCCTTCCAAGTTACAGTGGTGAGGATGTGGACACCTGGGAACAAGGACAGTGCAGGATTGATGCGTAGCTGCTATAGACCAGCTAGACCAGTTGTTTAAATATTTTAAGATTTCTCTTCCAATTAATTAATCAAAGCTACTCTCGGTCCCCTCAATTCCTCTACTGCCCAGCCTCCCAAACATTTCTTCCGAGATCCATCTCTCCCTTCATGACTCAGCACCCAAGGGGTAAGTCTCCAAGGGACTGAAAAGACCCCAGTCTGGTGCTCTGGTCAATGTCTATTCTGACTGCTTAGTAGCTATGCTGTGTAAGGGGGCATAAATAGTCATAGACATCTCAGATGATTGCTTACTCCTTTCTCAGTACCCACTCCTTGGTGGCTGGAAGCGGCTCTATAAGTTGCCTGAAGTCAATATAATATGTATGGAAGTGACACATATCACTCCAGGATGAAAATATTTAGAAAATGCACATTTCACCTTCCATTGTGAAACCTGAAACTTTATGTAGAGATGTTAGACTCGCAACTTGATGGAGTGCCTGTCAGTCTGGGTCCCAAGGGACTGTGATAAATATTTGTCATTTGATGTCATTGAGATCTAGAGATTGACTACTAAAACACCAGAACAGAGCCTGATTTAAACCTAATAACAGTTAAACATTTGTAGCATCCAATAGGAAGGGGATTGCTACTTACCGAGAAGCCAAGCTCAGTGCCATCAACAGCCTACTCTGCCTTTCCTCTGAAATAACCCTCAGAAGTGGCACCCACCAGTAATCAAGGGTTCTCTAGTGTAAAGACAGCCAAAGAATAAACAGTGACAAAAAGAGATGCAAAAGATAAGGAGGGTTTCATAGACTGTGACCCTGGGGGAGGAAAAGGCAACCTACTCCAGTATTCTTCCTGGGATAATTCCACGGACAGAGGAGCCTAGCAGGCTTCAGTCCTTGGGATTATGAAGAGTTGGATGCAAAAGAAGTGACTGAGCACACAGACTGTGAAGATAGATTTGAAAATTCCAACATCCACTTGAGAGACATCAAGAGGGTGGATGAAGGGTATGAAGCAACAGAAGTAATTATCAGGGCTTAGATAAAATTCAAATCTTTGATATAAAATGACCCTCTAAGAGCTACACAGTACAAATAAAGACAAACTCACTTGTACATTTTTTTTAATTTTTAATTTTTACTTTATTTTACTTTACAATACTGTATTGGTTTTGGCATACATTGTCATGAATCCACCACAGGTGTACATGAGCTCCCAAACATGAACCCCCCTCCAACCCCACATCATCTCTCCAGATCATCCCCGTGCAGTGCACTAGCCCCAAGCATCTTAAATTATAAGACAATGATAAAGAGAAAATTCTGAATGCTGTTGAGGAGCCTGAGAAAAACTACAGGCTCAATAAATAAGAATAAACTTTTGTTGTCATAGTTTTATTGGCAGCTCTGGAATCTAAAAGTCAATGATTTAAATTTCAAAATTTTGATAAAATATTTTGATCCTAGAGATCAGTCCCTAATTGTGAGTGCTATGGATCCACTGAATTCAGCAGTGACTTGAATAAAAGTTTCACTTAACAAGATGTATCATTGTACTGTAACAATTTCTCAATACTGTTGATATTCCAAGCTCTTTCTGTCCAAAGATCACTGTACTTTGGATGTGATTTTTTCACTATAATAAGTATCTCACAATAGTAAGATGGCTAATTATTATGGTTTCACATCTGGCAGTCCAGAAAAGAGCAAAGTAACAAAGGGAAAAAAGACTATCCTACTCAGGAAACTACTCAATATGCTGCCTGCACTGAAAAGAAAACTGTCCTAGATGTGCACAGAAGAATTTTACCTACAACTCTGTGGAAAGAGGGCTTCCCAGGTGGCTCAGTGGTAAAGAATCTGCCTGCCAAAGTAGGATTCAAAAGGAATCGATCCCTGGGTCAGGTTTGATCCCTGGGTCGGGAAAATCCCTTGGAAGAGGATACAGCAACCCACTCCAGTATTCTTGCCTGTGATAATCCCCTGGACAGAGGAACCTGACAGGCTATAGTACACAGGACTGCGAGAAGTCTGAAAAGAGAGAGTGAGCACACACTCGCACACTGTGGCAAGATCTGTAATCTTTCTTTAGTTTCATAAAAGACTGGAAGTTAACTTTTTTTAAGAAGACACATTCTACAGTAACCATAGTTGGGGTTACAACAGTAAGGAGAAATGAGAAGGTGGATTTGGGGCAGGAAATGAGCAGAGTATGCTTGTGATTTTCCTTAGCGTGACTCAGTAGTTTCAAGCTTCCTCTCCTTGAAGGCACACATTATCAACAAATGTGAAGATGTTGACCTGCCCATTTGGAAATAAAGTTACACGACAGTCTCACAAAATATATTTTAAAAAATTCCTTTTGAATCATAGAGCAAAACATAAAATTATGAAAGTATTGTAATTTTAATGTTAGGTAGTTAGAATAGGAAAAAGGACTCCAAAATGGTGGTGGCTAAAAGACAAAGAAAGGAAAAAGCCCAAGAAAATGGAACAAAAGAAAATTTGTGGACCAAAGTGAGAAATTCAGGTGAAACAAACACCCTCTTCTTGGCTAGCCCAATTAGCATGGAGTAGGCTCAGTGGGAAAGAGAGAAAATTATAAAAAGAGGAAATCAAAACAGATTGAGGCCTTTCCTTTGGGGGTCAGCCTGCCCTCATGCCTTGAGGGTGTACAATCCTTTGTTTGCCGAATAAAACTCTGAGCTGTAACTGAGCTATAACACTGGTCATTTCAAACATTTCAAATCTTTGCTGAGGCGAGAAAGAGCCAAGGAAATTATACACTCCCCCTACATTTAACATTAAGGATTTTAGTATTTAAAAAAAAAAAAAACTCAGAAAGCTTAAGTTAAAGGATTAACATTATTAACATTTACAAATACAAAACCTCTCTACAGCAAAAGAAACCAGAAAGAAAATGTAACCTGAAATGCTGAAGAAGGGTTCTCATAATTTTTCTTGTACCTATTATGTTTGAGTATTTTATTAAAAAGGATATATTCTTGTATTCTTTATGTAATTATTTGACATACAAAACAACAACAAACACACAAGCATTTTATTTTACTTAGGTAAGAACCAACATATTTTTCCACAATCTTATCTATTTTAGTTATGCAATCTAACACCAGGTCGAAACAAATTTAATGTATCTTCTAAGATAGTGATGACTATCTTTCAAATATTAGATGAACACAATCGTAATGTCATTCCTGAGTTTTCCCCTTGTCCAAACCAAATCCTTTTAATCTCCTCAGTAATGGCTAAGTTGAATGGTATTGAATTGCTTTTTCTCCCATCAGTATAGCAATTTTACCTTTTAAACTACAGAGGTTCAAACTCACATATCAAGTGTGGGTTTTTTTTCAAGGGTAGAATAAGTTAGGAGTATCTCTCCTCTAATTATAGGTATAATGTTTCCAGTAATGAGGACTAATCGTGCATTTACTTTTCAAAGCAACTCCACAGTGTAGTTAGTACATGTAGACTTTACTGGTTTTGCCTTAAAGTTCATTTTCTTGGTATGGGTCATTAGCTTGTATTCTTCTTTATGGAGAGTGTGCTTTTGTGTCTTTCCCCCGCTACTCTATGAAGAACCACTGTTGTCATCTATCTATTTTTGAAGAAACTTAAAGGCCAAGTTCCTTAGAGTTAGGGTTGGGCTGGCCGTACCCTCTGGAGGCTGTGCTTTGATGTTCGACTGCTCTTTTGAAGTCCATATGTGCGTCTGGGTCACTTGTGATGCTTGCATGGTCATCATGTTAGATTCTAGACCCCTGACTTTTGTCCGCTACTTCATGCTGTTGTGTGACAGATCTCCATTGTATCCAAAACTGGCTAAGCTATGATTTGCACATTATGTAATGTTCCATAAGAATTGGACTTTTGCTTATATATATGAGTTTTTATTTATCACCATTTTCAATTTTTGTGTTGAATACTTACAATAGGTAAAGTTTCTGCTTCATTTGTCTGCACTGTATCAGGCCTGTTCTTGATAAGAATCATCAAAGTACGTCCAAGTTACTGGCATAAGCAATGAGCAAAGGCAAGGCCTAGGACAGAACCCAGTAGCGCACCATCCGATTTCTCCAGGTAGGGATGTGTCAATTCAAGCATTTATGTTTACTTACAAGATTGGTAAGAATAGTTGCATATGGGATTTACATTTTTGTGCTTCTTTTTCCTGTTATAGGAGAGCAACTCAAAAAGCTTAAACTTCTGGATTATGTTCTTCTATCAATCCCAAGATACTAATGTGTGTTAAGTTTTATTAGGCAAGATGGTTTGAGAGAGTACACAGCTCCAAATTGAATAGTAACATCAAAACCTAAATTTACCTATTTTTTGATCATATTTTGCTTCTTTAAATTCTAAACTATTGATTAAAAATGGATATAAATTTTCAGTGGAATTTTCCCAATTGTTTGAAAAACAAAACAAAACAAAACTGATTGGAGCTTTGCACCTAACCTGAATAAGAGAAATTCTGTGAACTGGTAAAAAAAAAAACTAATCAGCATATTAGTTTTCCATTTTTAAAACTAACCAGTTATTTTAACATTGCATAGATATGGCTAGATTTACTTTATGTGTTCATCTGGAATACTTAATATGATTAATTTGTTATATGCTTTATTTTGCTTAATTCTCACAAATACTTGCAACGAAGCAAATAACTCAGTGAGGTAGTGTCATTTATCTGAAGTTATACAACTTGTAATGGAAAAAGTAGGACTTGAGGCGAGCTGACACGAGAACAGGCACAATTATTTACTAGACCGTTGGCCCTTTATATACATTATTTCTGTTAATCTTTAGAACAGTTAAAGTGGGATTTTGTTATTGGTTTTGCTTTTCCAGTATTTAAGAGACTTAAAGAGACTGTTGGAAGAGTTCCTCATCCTGAGTCCTTTTGAAAATGAGACAGCATTCTTGGCCTAGAGGAGCTTAACAAGCAGAAGCTGCCTGTTTAGCCTTCCCTACAGCCTCCTTCCCTATTCACATCCAACATCACCACAGGCTCCTTCCCTATTCACATCCAGCATCACCAGAGGCTGACCCAGGATGAGGAGCTCTGTCCCTCTTCCTTGGGATGGTAGCGGTAACAGTGGCCACCGATAACACTGACAGGGGCAGAGTGGAAGCTGTATGTAAGTTACAATAATACAACTTTGGTGCTCAGTCATTAGGTCATGGCTGACTTTTTTGACCCCATCGACTCACCAGGCTCCTCTGTCCATTGGATTTCCTCAAGCAAGAATACTGGAGTGGGTTGCCATTTCCTTCTCCAGGGGATCTTCCTGATCCAGGGATTGAACCTGCATCTCCTATATTGGTAGGTGGATTCTTTATCACTGAGCCACAAAGGAAGCTCTAAAGGCTCAGTTGAGAGTATTAGTTAAGAGCACAGGCCCAGATCTGACACTTAGCTGTGTGAGACCTTGGGTAAGTAACTTAATCCCTATGTGCTTCAATTACTCCTCTGTGACAGGGAAGTCAATGAATGTAATACTTTAAAGGCTCTGAGGCAGGTAGAAGGCACTCCATAACTATTCACTCTATTACTAGACTAATTTTCTCATTAACCAGGCAAAGTCTATTTCTTTCAATTAAGAACTATGACTGACAATTAATATTTGTGGTTTTGATGAGGATAAAGGCTCAGAAGAGTTACTTAAGGTTATACATTTGTTTAAAATATGGATGCAAGAATTCTAGAATAAAATTTAGCTCCATCTGAATTCAAAACTTAGTTTAGTTCTTTGCCTTTCCCTACTTAATAAAGTATGGCTTAAAATATCCTTATGTCAAACAAATAGAAATGTCCTTATTCAAATGCATCTGACTGGAAAAGAGAAAAGAGTTTTGACTAGAAAATTTTTCTTTCTCTATTGTAATTACATTTAGGAGACCTTCTACCAGCTTGAAATTCCAATCCTCAATTAAACCACAAGAAAAATGTGTCTGTGTATATAAGATATAGCATGAACTCAATAACTTAATAATTCTGTTTATTAAAACTGTCTTGAAGTTAATCCTATTATAGCTATCTAGTGCCCTGGGAGCAGGCAAGATTACAAAAACAGAACGTGTGTAGTTTTACTTTAACAATTTTTTTCCCTTCCATCTCATTTTCTTGGCTTCAAAATTCAGTAAGCTGCAAATCTCCACTTTCTTTCTGATGCTAAATGTAGCAAGGTTAGCAGAAACTCTTGGTATAAGGGCTTATCTTTCTCCTTTACACTCACCAGGCAGAATTTCATCTCCCTCGCTGTGGCTGCAAAATAAAAATGTGTGTTCCAAACAAAACAGTCAAGCATTTTACTGTTTGAGCTAAGTTTCTTTTGCTGTAGTAGAACATTCTTTGTATCTTCATCAAGGAAATCATCAGAAAAAGGGCAATCATTTTCAACCTGAGGTTTTCCTTTGTATAAACCCAGCCTCAAATGAATGCGTTTATCTTTATAAAATGATGCTATAATGTGGTTCATGTCTCCACAGCTAAATGTGATGATTTGATGGGAAACCCAGGGAGTAGCTTTTGATAGTACACATTATAACTGCATCATTTACATACTTGTAGGCAGAACTAATCAATCATCAAACATCATATATCAAATTTTTAAAAAATTATTTTTTTTAGAAATTGAAACATCATTCTATTCTTTTTCTATTCTAAGTTCATGTTTTAATTTTAACAGAATACCAAAATATAGCATTTCCATTTCTATCTAATTGTGTGTATATTCGAGTATGTTTTAAATGAGTATGCATGTTANTCTGCCAACAAATATCCATCTAGTCAAGGCTATGGTTTTACCAGTATTCATGTATGGATGTGTAATTTGGACTAAAAGGAAAGCTGCACACCAAAGAATTGATGCTTTTGAACTGTGGTGTTGGAGAAGACTTTTGAGTCCCTTGGACTTCAAGGAGATCCAATTAGTCCATCCTAAATGAGATCAGTCCTGAGAGTTTATTGGAAGGACTGATGTTGAAGCTGAAACTGCAATCCTTTGGCCACCTCATGCGAAGAACTGACTCTTGGGAAAACCCTGATACTGGGAAAGATTGAAGGTGGGAGGAGAGGGGAAGACAGAGGATGAGATGGTTGGATGGCATCCCTGACTCAATGGACATGAGTTTGGGTGAACTACAGGATTTGTGATGGACAGGGAGGCCTGGCATGCTGTAGTCCATGAGGTCACAGAGTTGGACTAGAGTAAGAGACCGAACTGAACTGAACTCTATGTAAGTTTCCATGTTACCCTTTCCATACATTTTACCCTCTCCTCCCCTCTCCCCATGTCCATAAGTCTATTCTCTATATCTGTTTTTCCATTGCTGCCCTATAATTATTACCTCAGTATCATTTTTCTAGATTCCACATATATGTGTTAGAATACAATGTTTATCTTTTTGTTTCTGACTCACTTCGCTCTGTATAATAGGTTCTAGGTTCATCTACCTCATCAGAACTGACTCAGATGTGTTCCTTTGTTAATGGGTGAGTAATATTCCATTGTGTATATGTACCACAACTTCTTTATCTATTCATCCGTTGATAGACATCTAGGTTGCTTCTATGTTCTAGCTATTGTAAATAGTGCTACAATGAACAATGGGATACAAATTTTTTTTTTTTCAATTTTGGTTTCCTCAGGGTATATGATTAAGAGTGGGATTGCTGGGTCATATGGTGGTTTTATTTCCAGTCTTTTAAGGAATCTTTCATAGTGACTGTATCAATTTACATTTCCACCAACAGTGGAAGAGCATTCCCTTTTCTCCACACCTTCTCCAGCATTTATTGTTTGTAGACTTTTTTATGATGGCCATTCTGACAGGTGTGAGGTGGTATCTATTTGTAGTTTTGATTTGCATTTCTCTAATAACAAGCAATGTTGAGCATCTTTTCATGTGTTTTTTAGCCATCTGTATGTCTTCTTTGGAGAGATGTCTGTTTAGGTCTTTTCCCACTTTTTGATTGAGTTGTTTGTTTTTCTGGTACTGAGTTGGANGGTATCTTTTTGTAGTTTTGATTTGCATTTCTCTAATAACGAGCAATGTTGAGCATCTTTTCATGTGTTTTTTAGCCATCTGTATGTCTTCTTTGGAGAGATGTCTGTTTAGGTCTTTTCCCACTTTTTGATTGAGTTGTTTGTTTTTCTGGTATTGAGTTGGATGAGCTACTTGTATATTTTGGAAATTAATCCTTTGTCAGTTGTTTCATTTGCTATTATTTTCTCCCATTCTGAGGGCTTTCTTTTCACCTTGCTTATAGTTTCTTTTGCTGTGCTTTTAAATTTAATGAGGTCCTACTTGTTTATTTTTATTTTTGTTTCCATTACTCTAGGAGGTGGATCATAGAGGATCTTGCTTTGATTTATGTCATCGAGTGTTCTGCCTATATTTTCTAAGAGTTTTATAGTTTCTGGTCTTACATTTAGGTCTTCAATCCATTTTCAGTTTTTCTTTGTATATAGTGTTAGGAAGTGTTCTAATTTCATTCTTTTGCATATAGCTGTCCAGTTTTCCCAGCACCATTTATTGAGGATGCTGTCTTTGTCCCATTGTGTATTCTTGCCTCCTTTGTCAAAAATAAGGTAGCCATAGGTGTACAGGTTTATTTCTGGGCTTTCTGTCTTGTTCCATTATTCCGTATTTCTGTTTTTGTGCCAGCACCTACTGTCTTGAGAACTGTCACTTTGCAGCATGATCTGAAGGCGGGAGGGTGGAGTGCTCTAGCTTCGTTCTTCTTTCTCCAGACTGCTTTAGCTATTTAGGGTCTTTTGTATTTCCACATGAGTTGTGACATTTTTTATTCTAGTTCTGTGGAAAATGCCTTTGGTAATACGATAGGGGTCACATCTAATCTGTAGAATGCATTTGGTAGTATAGTCATTTCACAATATTGTTTCTTCCTACCCAGGAACATGGACTATCTCTCCATGTGTTTATGTCATCTTTGATTTCTTTAATTAGTGTTTAATGATTTTTTGTGTACAGTTCTTTTGTCTCCTTCCTTAGGTAAGTTTATTCCTAGATATTTAATTCTTTTTCTTGCAATGCTGACTGGGATTGATTCCTTAATTTCTCTTTCTGATTTTTCACTGTTAGTATTTAGAAATGCAAGTGATTTCTGTGTATTGATTTTGTATCCTGCAACCCTGCTAAATTCACTGGTTAGTTCTAGTAACCTTCTGATACTACCTGTAGGGTTTTCTATGTACAGTGTCATGACATCTGAAAACAGGGAGAGTGTTACTTCTTTTTTGATCTGGATTCTTTTTATTTCCCTTTCTTCTCTGGTTGCTGTAGCTAGAACTTCCAGAACTATGTTGAATAGTAGTGGTGAAAGTGGACACCCTTGTGTTGTTCCTGATCTTAGGGGGAATGCTTTCAGTTTTTCACCATTGAGAATAATGTTTGCTGTAAGTTTATCATATATGGCCTTTACTATGTTGAGGTAGGTTCCTTCTATGCCCATTTTTTGAAAAGTTTTTAAAATTAAAAAAAAAACATTAAAATTATTAAAAAGAGAAAAGAAAAAAAACAGAAGAAGAAAGAAAAGAGGAAATAAAAAAGGAAAACTTCATAGAATTGCAAAAGCCCAACGTAGAGGCAGAGATTTATGACAATAAAAAGTGTGGCTGAATACACACACACACACACACGCACACATATATATATATACCCATAAGCAAAATCAAAACAGTCCAACAAAAATAAAGTACAATAGATTGACCCAGCTATAAAGGAAACCAAAAATTATATCTACCAGAACAAAACTAACTAAAGCACAAACTGGAAAACTAAACTAAAGCAAGGTGCCAAAAGCAGTGAAAATAAAACTAACACATATGTTGAGAAGAAAGGAAAGAAAGAATAGATATGCAAAGTTAAATAGAGGTAGATTAAGAAGATTTACCCACATTAAAGATTAACTGCAAGGGGAAAGGAACAGTAGGAAAAGCAAACAAAGGAATAAATGTAGAAAAAATAATCATTGGTTTAAAAATTAAAAAAAGAAAACAGAAACAAAAAAAAGGAAAATTCCACAGAACTGCAGAAGCCCAACCTAGAGGCAGAGGTGTATAACAACAATAAAAAATGATGTGACTGAGAGGAAAAAAAGCTCAAAAGCTTAACTAGATTTTACAGTGCCAATAAAATTGACAAGTACACAACAGAGGGGTTAAAAAAAGTGAGGGGAAATCCAAAAGCATCTCCAGAACAAATCAAAACATAAGAATAATAAATGTTATTCTTGAGTCACTGCTGTCAGAGTCCTTTCCCTTGCTGAGAGTCACAGTCCACTCACCTCCCTAAGATTACTTCCAACACTGTGCTGATATCTGGACCCTCTGCACCTTCCAGGGGACCTGTGTCCCTGTCCAGGGTATATATGGCTGCGACAAGGACTGCCTCACTACATTTAGGCTGCCACAGATCAGCTGTTTCACTCTCAGCCTTAAATGTTTCTCCTCTGACTCAGACAGTTGCCCCGATGTGGGAATCAGACCCCTGCTTCTGTTCTCTCACCAGCTGAGGCAAGTCCAGTCCTACTAACGCCCCTGTTTTTCCCTAGTTCCTTTGTCCTACCGAGGTTTGCATGGTTCTATATATTCTTTTCCTCTGCTCAAGTACTCCTGTCTGCTCTCAGCTGCTGTTCTGCATGCACTTCTGTGTTTGAAGGTGTATTCTTGATGTATCCGTGGAGAGAGATGTACTCCATGTCCATCTGCTCCTCCGCCATCCTGTTCTCTTTCAGGTAAGAAGAAAAACTCTTATGCATTATTCAAAAATCTATGTACAAAATAACACATAAGAAATGCATTTATTTCACATAAGAAATTAAAATTAATTTAATTTTCAAAGTTATTTTCTATAAGCAAACTTATTTTCTATAAGTATAGAAGTATACTTATACTTCTATATGTATAAAATTATTTTAAGATTAATTTATTTGTTTAATTGTAATACAAATGAAAATCAGAACTTCTAATTGATGTTGGGAATTATTTCTTTTATCTGAGATTTTAACTTTGGAAAAAAAGATCAAATAAGAGCACTTATTGTCTTTAAAAGAGTCACTTGGCAAAATAATTAGTAACTATCATGTTTTTATTTGAAGACTTGGTCTCCCCAAAATGTCAAAAATATGCAGAGCCCTTTGCTTATATTCTCACTTTATTTGCATCTTCCAAGTCAAATTGCTGTTGCTGCTGCTGTTGCTAAGTCGCTTCAGTCATGTCCAATTCTGTGCGACCCCATAGACAGCAGCCCACTAGGCTCCCCCATCCCTGGGATTCTCCAGGCAAGAATACTGGAGTGGGTTGCCATTTCCTTCTCCAATGCATGAAAGTGAAAAGTGAAAGTGAAGTCACTCAGTCGTGTCCGACTCTTAGTGACCCCATGGACTGAAGCCTACCAGGCTCCTCCATCCATGGGATTTTCCAGGCAAGAGTACTGGAGTAGGGTGCCATTGCCTTTAGGGGTATGAAAAACAAGGCTCTGAATTTGAAGATCTTCTCCAGATGATGACTAATAACTAACAAGATGCTTTATCTTTTATGGGACTGACTGAGACCTTGGGGACCAGCTTTACAAGGATCCTAGACAGATATCAGAAAGAAGCACATCCTGGAAAGATCCAGTCCTTCCTGTCCTTTGCACTGAGACAGCATTGAGCATTTGAGGGGCAGAGATCCTTCTTCCAAGTACCCTAGCAGCAGCACCAGCAAATTGCTTGCCCATACACTTCCAGCCCACAAGGGAGTGGTTTCAGCTATCTGTGCATCATTTAGAGTCTTCCAACAACCAGCTCTCATCCTCTGTGGATTAACAAGGAAAAAAAAAAAACTCAACCATTTAAGGAACCCCAACAAACAGATTGATTAGTCAGTATCTCAGTCCAAGTCCAGTTAGGAGACAGAAATCATACCAATTTTTTTTTAAACAGAGAGAATGTGAAATAAAGAATGCTTAATGATATGTAAAAACAATGTAATTTAGGTAACTGAAAACCAAAAAGAGAATACTGGGGTCTCATGGGCTTCCTGGGTGGCAATAGTGGTAAAGAACCCACCGGTCAATTCTGGAGACATAAGAGACATAGGTTCGATCCCAGGGACAGGAAGATCCTCTGGAGGAGGGCAGGGCAACGCACCCCATTATTCTTGCCTGGAGAATCCCATGAGCAGAGGAGCCTGGCAGGCTACAGTCCATAGGGTTGCAGAGTTGGACACGATTGAAGCAACTTAGCATGCACTCACAGTAGGGGCTCATGGAGGGAGAAATTTCACGTAAACATAAGTAAAACCCTTATGGGTATTTCCTACCCATAAGGCTGGGGTTAAAAGGAAAACACTTAGAAATATTAAAACTTGGGGGAGAAGCCCCACAGAGCTAAAATTCAGACCTCTTAGGAAGGGATCTTATTCCACCAGTCATGGTATATTTGAGCTGGAGAAGGGGGTCCCATGGGGCTGGGACCCAGACTTCTAAGGAGGGGTGTCAGCCATCTGGTGATGGTATATATGGTGATAAAGCTGGTCTTGTCATAGTTGGCAAGACTACAAACAAGATTCAACTGCTACTGTGGATGAACACAGCTGCTACCATGGTGATGCAGTCTTACTAGGGCAACAAAAACTCAGAAAGAAACAGGAAGTTGGCAAGAACAAAACAGAAAGTAAGAAGTCCCTTCTTTCTTCTGTGTACAGTCTCTCTCTCTCTCTCTCTCTCTCTCTTTCTTTCTCTCTCTCTCTTTCACACCCCCTATTGAAAAAGCTTTAAGGGGAACAGCTGACAAAGCAGAATGAAGTTGGTTGAATTGCAGTCTCAGCATCAAAAGCCATGTACAGAAGGGTAGTTTGAGAGCTGAAGTGCCTTAACTTCATAACTGAAACAGAAAGAAGTAGAACACATACACGCAAATAGAGTAACTAGCAGAGATAAATGGAAATGGAAAAAAAATAGAAAAAATAAGGTAATGCAAATAAAGGGAAAAAATAGTCTTTCTATAGATTAAAGAAATAGTAATTTAAAAACACTATCTTCTAAACAAATCACCTGATGAATTCAAAGAAAGGTTTCCACTGAGATCTAAACCAGTGGTGTGGAAAATCAAGCTAAATAAGTAACACAAAGCATAGGACAAAGTATAAGTAGATTACCCCATTCCCTGCAGCCTATACAGGTATCTGTTGACCATGAAAATAAAAGTAGATTGAAATACTGACCAAAAGAGGGAAAAATGCAAGACAAATGGAACCAAGATCCCAGAGAGTTAATATGAATACTAGGAATTCTAGAAGAAGTTAAATGAACAAATAGAGAGGAAGAAATAATCAGACAAATAGTAGAAAATGTATTTGATTTGAGAAACTCAGGTTGTCAGATTAAGTTTCATTGTGTTCGGTAAATGAAATTTTTTTTTTCATTTACTAATGGTAAGCCTAGGAATAAAAGTCCTAAACTGAAGATAAAGAGGCATTTACAAGTTTCCAGGCATATGGAAAAAATACCATCAAGAGAAAAATATTTTTAAAAAAAAGGAGACAGAGAGAGACAAAAATCATCAAGCTTGCACTAGGATTCTCACCCCAAATCTAGGAAGATAAAAGCTAACAGAAAGATTCTGTCAGTTGACTATGAAGAAAAAGGACTCTAACTCAAAAAGATAAATAATTGAAGAGTAAATACGAACTCAATTCCTCGTAAAAAATGCAATGATAAATAAAATTTTCAGCATCAGTCAAGTAAGTAAACAAGATAGAATTATCTTAACAGTGAGCAGTCAGTGGCTTCACTGATGGCTCAGTGGGTAAAGAATCTTCCTGCAATGCAGGAGACACAAGAGACATGGGTTTGATCCCTGAGTTAAGAAGATTCCCTGGAGAAGGAAATGGCAACCTACTCCAGTGTTCTTGCCTGAGAAATCCCAAGTACAGAGGAGCCTGGCGGGCTACAGTCCAAAGGGTCGCAAAGAATTGGACACAACTGAGTGAGTAAGCACACGCTATTTTAATCAAGCTGATACTGATTGCACCACCTCTGTAGATTGCCTTGGGTAGTATGGACATTTTATCAATATTTAGTCTTCCAGTCCATGAACACTATATATCTTTCCATCTGTTTGTGTCATCTTCAGTTTCTTTCATAATTGTCCTATGGTTTTCTGAAGATGTCTTTCACCTCTTTAGTAGGTGTATTCCTAGGTATCTCCTTTTATTTTATTGTTCTCTTCCTATGTCTGAAAAATTTTAATTTTTTACTGTTCTGCTTTACATCTTCCAATGTCTTTCTGGTTTTATTCACCATTGTTTAGTTTCTTAAAGATTTGTAGAAATAAGACTTTGGGGACCAGCTTTCCCTGCTATATTCAGGGACATAAATACTTGAATTGGAGGGAAGAGACTATTCATTCACAGGTGGTCACTGCTGAGTCCAATAGGCTAAGGAAAGCATTCTCATTTTGTTTTTAGAAAGATTTTTATATGAGGTTTGTTTTGTTATAAATGGTAAGGGATGCCTGCTTATTTAGAAGGATTGCACAAGAAAAGAGTAATTCACAATTTTATGAATACAAAGTTCAAAAAATTAGATTGCTTTTAAATTGTATGCAGTACATAATGGGGAATAAATGAAAGTCTAAGGGGCAAAGGGCTCTACTGGGAAAAAAACACTTAATGATCAGCTAAGCTGCCTGTGTTATTTATAAGGTGCTGAGGGCAAAGTTATGAAAAGGAATTATTCCTTTTCCATTCTTTTTTCATCTTTTGTTTTTCTGTGAAGTATGTGTACTTAAATGCCACTGGAACAGACCAAAGCTGTCAATAAAACTATATTAATTACTAGATAATCCACTACTATAGTCTGCCTCTTATTTCACTTGGCCTTTAGTATTGACCTTCCCTTTATAGCTCTAGATGAATAGAGGATTCAGGACCATACAATACATGTTCACTAGGCTTTTACTTTAACTTTTACATGTATTGCCTTCATTTTAAAGAGAGATCAGTCCTGTGTGTTCATTGGAAGGACTATTGTTGAAGCTGAAACTCCAATACTTTGGCCACCTAATGTGAAGAGCTGATTCATTTGAAAAGACCGTTGATGCTGGGAAAGATTGAGGGCAGGAGGAGAAGGGGATGACAGAGGATGAGATGGTTGGATGGCATCACCGACTAGACGGACTTGGGTTTGGGTGGACTCTGGGAGCTGGTGATGGACAGGGAGGCCTGGCGTGCTGCATTTCATGGGGGTCACAAAGAGTCAGACANATTGAGGGCAGGAGGAGAAGGGGATGACAGAGGATGAGATGGTTGGATGGCATCACCGACTAGATGGACTTGGGTTTGGGTGGACTCTGGGAGCTGGTGATGGACAGGGAGGCCTGGCGTGCTGCATTTCATGGGGGTCACAAAGAGTCAGACACGACTGAGTGGCTAAACTGAACTGAACTGAATGTCAACAATAATCAAACTTCATTAACATTGCAAAAATATGTCATTCCAGACTTGTTTCTAAACACATGAGAAAAAGTGAAAATGTTAGTCGCTCAGTCCTGTCCTACCGTTTGTGATCCCGTACCTTATAGCCTGCCAGGCTTTTCTGTCCATGGGGTTCTCCAAACAAGAATACTGGAGTGGGTACCTATTCCATTCTCCAGGGGATTTTCCTACCCAGGGATCATATGCACATCTCTTATATTGCAGGTGGATTCCTTACCGTCTGAGCCACCAGGGAAGCTAAACATATGTGTATACATAAATGAATGAGGTATGAATAAATGAGAAGTAAATGAATGAATAAATGAATAATTTGGCAAAATGAGAAATTATATATATTTGTGTAAATGTGCGTGTGTGTGTATCAGTTCAGTTTAGTCATTCAGTCGTATCCAGCTCTCTGTGACCCCCAAGGACTGCAGCATGCCAGACTTCCCTGTCCATCACCAACTCCAGGAGCTTACTCAAACTCATGTCCATTGAGTTGATGATGCCATCCAACCATCTCATCCTCTGTCCTCCCCTTCTCTTCCTGCCTTCAATCTTCCCCAGCATCATGGTCTTTTCTAATGAGTCAGTTCTTCACACCATGTGGCCAAAGTATTGGAGCTTCAGCTTCAGCATCAGTTCTTCTAATGAATATTCAGGACTGATTTCTTTTAGAATTGACTGGTTTGATCTCCTTGTAGTCCAAAGGGACTCTCAAGAGTCTTCTCCAACACCACAGTTCAAAAGCATCAATTCTTCGGTGCTCAACTTTCTTTTTGGTCTAACTCTCACATTCATACATGACTACTGGAAAAACCATAGCTTTGAGTATATGGACCTTTGACAGCAAAGTAATATCTCTGCATTTTAACATGCTGTCTAGGTTTGTCATAGCTTTTCTTCCAAGGAGCAAGCATGTTTTAANGGTGTAGGGGAGCTATCTACTGGCTTAAAAACATGGAGTTGTATTGGAGTGCTGGCACACTCAGTCACATGTTCACCTGGCTTGAGTACTTGAGTGTTGATTATACTTGAATTCAGCATCTATTGTGAATGTGTGGGCATTTGTTTGCCTGGTACTTGGCTACATATTGTTGGGCACAGGGAGATTTATATATATTAGGGAGGTTGTAGATCTTGGGACAGCATGTTTAATTAAAAACAATTCCCTTACCTAATGCTCCTCTGAAATAAACAAAAATACTATTTAAGTGTTTACATTTTGTTCCTTGGAAAGTTTAGCACAGGCAGGGATGGTCCTGAGGGAAACGGGATTCTTGATCTTTACTGTATGGGATTATTAAAAGTGGATTTGCATGTATATGTTTATATGCAGGGAAAAACTTTCTGGAAGGGTAAACAATAAAACCCTGTCTGTAGTTGTCTCTACATAGTGGAATTAGAAGAGGCTAATATTCTTCCTTTTATTTAGTCTCTAGACACTTTTTACAGTGAAGTTGCTTTGCTGGGGTATTTAAAAACAGGTTGAAAAAAGAAGAGCATTAAAATTGGAGTTAGGAATTTGATTTTTTCATACACACACACAAACACACACACACATAATTCCCTATCTTTAAAGAATAATCGGTCCTAAATCATATTTTCACACAAAATGGATGTCTTTTGCTTGGTAGGAAAGAAAAACAAAGCATTCTTATAAACACTCTTTCAATAAAGAAGAAAATTGATACTTAAGTAAAATCCAATAGGCTGCTTCAGTGAAAGTGAAAGTTGCTCAGTCGTGTCCAACTCTTATTGTCCAACTCTACAGTCCTGGATTCTCCAGGCCAGAATACTGGAGTGGGTAGCCTTTCCCTTCTCCAGGGGATCTTCCCAATCCAGGGATCAAACCCAGGTCTCCCACATTGCAGGCAGATTCTTTACCAGCTGAGCCACAAGGGAAGCCCAAGAATACTGGAGTGGGTAGCCTGTCCCTTCTCCAGGGGATCTTCCTGACCCAGAACGAACCGGGGTCTCCCGCATTGCAGGCGGATTCTTTACCAGCTGAGCTATCTTTTGTTTATAGTGTGCCAAGCATTTTACACATATTATTTCTGGTTGTTTTAGCAACATTGCATGGTATGTGGTATTATCTGCATTTTATAATTGGAGTACAAACAGGCTAACCAGCCTGCCTGAGGCCACATAGCAGGTGAGTGTTAAGCTGGGATTTGAGCAAATGCCTGAGTCTAAACTTTGGTTCTTCCCATATGCCTGGCTGCCATCCTCAACTCGAAGGCATTTAGGATCACTGAAATGCATCTTGTAGGTATTGGCTGTGCCTCGTGATTGCTGTTCACCCCCAGGCATCTCATTCTACCTCATGCCTGAATAGCAAAATAGTTCACACCTGTACAACCTCTCCTCCCAAAGGGCCCGAGGGTTACTCTTGCTAAATAAATTATCTGTTAAAAAAACACAACCATCCAAATAATAAAACTTGCCAGCCATTTCTAGAATATTCATCATGTGCCATACATATGAAATCTTTTATATGAATTATTTTTACAACAGCCCTGGGAGGAAGATATCACTATGAGCTTCATCATTTGCAAATGGGGAAATTGAGGCATCAAGATATCTTAACTTGTGCAGGAGTACCCGGCTAGGGAGTATTAGAGATGGTTTAGGATCCAGGAAGTCAACTCAGTTCTATGTGCTACCTCAGGACAAGATGCTGAAGAAAGTGCATGCTTACAATGGTTAAGACTCTGCCATGCAGAAGCCAGAGCTGTAGAGACTTTCTGGAGGAGAGGATAGTGTTTGCTGAATCCCAGAGTGTCTGAACAACTGTCTGTTGTTTACTGGCTAGTCAACTCTTAATTCATAAATGGACCACCATATGGACAGAATTTACCAGTCAGCATAATTCTTCCCTCAGGTTTTTGCTGCAGAATGTTCTGTACCATCTAATAAACCAGCCGTCAGTAAAAACTGAATGGCAAATGATGATGTTATATTTGGGGAGGATAACTTGAGCATATTCTCTCCTTCTCTGGATACATTTGGTTCCATCTTTGAGGTGTATTAGACTATGAGAAGGTGACTTTCTTGGACTCCATGACCATGTCCATGGATAATTGTTTTCATTAAGTTGTGTTTTTATCTTAGCCTTCTAATTGTTTTTGAAAGTTTTAACAAAACTATCTACACATACCCTTTATGTAAGATCTCTAAGAATTCTTTCTGTGAGTTTTTCACTAGAAAAACTTTGACTCCCCTGAGACGCTATTGTGTTTCTTCCCAGATAATAAAGATTGTGTAATCCAACCTGTGTCTGCTTTCACCATGCCTGCCAGGAAGCTCAGAAGTGGGGAGACAGTGTATTCAGTGATAAGAATCCAAACTCTTCGGTGTCAGACTTCCTGGGTTCAAAACCTGATTCTTCTTCTACTTACTGACCAGCAACCTTGGGCAAATTTCTTACGTTTCCTGTTTTTCAATTTTCTTGCTTATAAAATGGCAGTAGTAATGCTGTGTTTCCTTAGTTATCAGCCATGTCTTTTTTTTTTTTTTTTTGGTATTTTAACATCTCTGAATTCTCTTAGTTTAATTAGCAATTTTTCCTTTCTTAATGATGCCTTATATTCAGTGAAATATGGTCTCTCTCTCTCAACCATGTGGTTATTATAAGAATGACATAAGGCGACACATACACATCATTTAGCACATGAATGTCATGAATGTTATGACCTTTTTACATGCTCAGTCCCAGGAACCACAGTCATCCTTATTGTTAGCTCATCTGCTTTCCTCCTCTTAACTGTTCTCTTCCTTTTATTTCCATCTTATTCATTTTACTTTATTAGTCCCTTTTGAAAATCAGTGTAAATGAATTGCAAAAAAAAGTAAGACAGTATTGTAAGATGCATAACTACCACCAATTGAAACCATCCCAAATAAAGAGGACAGCCATGTCCATACACACATATTCTTACATCAAAGAAAAATAAATATTAACTGTCTGCTGCTGCTGCTCTTCAGTTGTGTCCAACTCTGTGCGACCCCATGGACTGCAGCCCACCAGGCTCCCCCATCCCTGGGATTCTCCAGGTAAGAACACTGGAGTGGGTTGCCATTTCCTTCTCCAATGCATGAAAGTGAAAAGTGAAAGTNATAAACCTGTTTTTTCATTTGACCACAAAATCTCATTATCTCTTAATCTCAGTAAATGTAGAAATAGATTATTATTAGGATACACTATTTAACGGTAAAGAATCATACATCTTTTCTGAACTTCAGCCTAGTCACCTCTTACTCATGATTTGTTTTTATTAATTGTATATGAAATATGCAGCTTTTATAGGCCTTTTGTGATGCTAATTATAAAAACTAATTAAAATCCCAAATATTTGCATTCTCTCTTTATTAAATTCATAGAGCAGTGATTTTTATTATCCAGTTTGAGAATCAGAAAACTTCTGTAAAGGACCAGATAGTAAATATTTTAGGCTTGCAAGCGATACTGTCTCTGTGCAACTTCTTGACTCTGCTATTGTAATGCAAAAGCAGCCAATAACAATACATTAACAACTAAGCATGGATTTGTTTCAGTAAAATGTACATACAAAAATCGTCACTGGCATCCTTTATATGTGGAATCTAAAAAGAAATGATACAAATGAACTTACTTAAAAAACAGAAAGAGATTCACAGACTAAGAAAACAAACTCATGGTTGCCAGGAAGAAGGGGTAGTTAAGGATTTGGGGAAGATCATGTATACACTGCTATACTTAAAATGGATAACCAATGAAAACCTATTGTACAGCACATGGAACTCTGCTCAATGTTATATGCCAGCCTGGATAGGAAGGGGTGTTGAGGGAGAATGGATAAATGTGTATGCATGACTGAGTCCCTTCGCTGTTCATCTGAAACTATCACATTGTTAATTGGCTATATCCCAATATAAAATGTTTTTGGTGTTAAAAAAATAAAAAATTAAAAGAAAAAAAGACAAGAATGTGGGCTCTAATAAGATGTGCGTGCATGGGGATATGTTAAAAAAAAATATATATATATATATATGTATATATACTGTCAGTAGTATGAATTAACGGTTTTAACCTAACCGTATTTTGCTGGTAAAACCAAGGCTTTGAAAGCTTAAAGAATTTTGCTGATGGTCTTGAAGCTAATACATGTGTTTGTAAAACCCTCTATATCCTGAAATACCAACTTTTATTTTTTTGTCCTTCAATTCTATTGGTATATCACCCCTCCAAAAAAATATACATTTTCATTCCTAATATTTGATTTATCAGTTCTAATTTCGGAATATGCTTTGAATTATTTCTAAACAGCTTCTCTGCTCCCATTGTTTTTCCACACCACCATCACTTATCACTTGGGTAACTGTAATATCCTTGCACTTCTGGCTCTGCTGCAAACTTTGCCTCACTTAAGTCTCATTTGCACAGGGACATAAAAGTGATCCCTTAACAGAGGAGTCAGGGCACTCCTAAACTGAGTAACTCCTTATCAATGTGTTAGTCCCTTCATGATCTGGCCCTCTGTTGCCTCTGATGTCATATCCCACTGCAGCCTCCTTCATTCTGCCTCCGCAACCCCAGTGACCTGGCTTTTCCTGCAAATACTCCAGGCCTTGGGAACTGTTATCCACATTCCTCATTTCCTCACCTATCCCAGTGTTTAGTCAAATGCCACATTCTTAGTGAGGTTTCCCCTGGTTGCTGTGCCTAAGTCTTGATAGCTCTCAGGCACATTTAACACACATACAAGATTCCTTCTTGCTTTATTTTTCCACTTCGCATTTATATCAGTATTTTTTTAGGTGTATAACTCCCACCCACCAGATTACAAGCTTCAAAAGTGCAAGGATTTTTATCTGTTTTATTCACCATTTCATTCCAACACTTAAATCAGTGTATGATTGTTCAGTAAATAATTGTATAATAAATGAATGAATATAAAAGTCTGGCTGACTCACAACTAACCTTGAGTGCTGAACATACTGGGTGTAAAGTTCAAAGTAATTTGGGGTTTGCCTCTCTTAATGGTCCAAGAAAGAGATTTGAAGCAACTGTTTATTTCTATATTGGAAAGGTGAAGAAATGAGGGGTGTGGATATCTGCCCCTGAGACAGAGATACCTGAAGTGTTTGAGGAAATAGCTGGGTGACCTGAGGGTTGCTGAGGCAGAGTTGAAAAGGCTGTGGTAGGAGATGAAGTGAAAAAGTGATAGACAGCCGGGTGGTGAAGGGCCTTAATGCAGTGGTAAACATTTACAGGGTATATATGGATGATATTTTTAACAGTCTCCAATATCAAGTATCCTTTCCTAAAAAATATTTAAAATGATAAGCATGGAAGAATGACAAGTTCATTCTGAACCTCCAATAAACTTGAATTCTTGAAGACAAGTACATAGTCCTTAAGACTGTTATCTGAGAAGTAAAGAAACATACTCAACTTTTGAAGCTGCATTTCTGCAGATCTAAACATTAAGATTAATTTAAGGAGTATACACATCTTGAATTTAGTTTTGGAAAGTAGTTTCCTGAAGTGTGCACTAAACACACTGCAAACAAAATTTGGCTTTAGGGGTGAAGGAGGGGGAAGAGTGCTATAGAAATCACCCCGCAATCTTATGCCCTTGGTACTTTGCCACATTTAATTTCGAAGGCATTTTCTGGCATCCTTCTCAGATTCTTCCACACACCATATTTACATTAATTACACTAAGACACGTAATTATAACTTGTGGCTAATTTGTTTTTAAAAAGAAGAGAAAGAACCCACAACAAGAAGCATGTTAAAAATAAGACTGAGAATATAATTTAAGTATTAAACTTAAACCATTTAGTGTCAAAATGCAGGTTTCTATCCTAAGCTGCTTTAAGTCTACATCAATTGCAACATGACTTGATTTGCCTGAACAATAAAAGACTAAACTTTTACAGGAAGTGACTTTAAAAAATGTACCTATATTTAATATGTATTTTAAGAAAAATAACTTCATCTAAGTGTTTCTATGTGCATACAATGGCACTATTGAAAAAGATTTGTCATTATTACGCTTATTCTTAAGTCAGTTAATAGCTTACCTGAAATTAACGAATGAATTTTCAGATATTGTAATAGAATAGTTTTGCTCCAGACATACAGTACAAAAAATACCCTAACCATTGATGTATTTGAAGTTTTACAGTGTTTTTTTAATTTTATAATATATTCAATATATAACACATTTTTAACTTTAAACTTATTGCATATTAAATTTTTAAATCTTGATATGTGTCATTATGCTATGTTTATGAAGACTAGAATGCTCAGTTTATTTTTTCATATGTGGAGGTTTTAAATTATATATTTTCACATTTAAAAATTTAGTAAAAATGTTTCTAATTAGATTTACTTTTCTAACACAATACCCTTAATATATATTACTCACACAAATTGAAAAGAAAATAACTACAATTCAGCTAGGCAAACGCACAGAAAATTCATGGAAAAAGTACAACTAACCAATGGATTTAATGTATAATAATTTTAACCATAATCATCTTAAGGACATTTAGCCATAAACATAAATATAATATATATAAATGTTATTTTGTGAAAACTTGCTCTAAAATGAACTAACAGTCTTGATTACCTAATTTTAAGGTTGCCATTCATATGACCACTGTGAGCTGGAATATTCTTTTACCAGCAGAACCATTAGAAATTACTGCTTACTACTGCCAAACAGCTCTTTTGTATTTGTCACTAAGTGGGTAAAGACACAAGAGACACATCATTCCTTCATTCTAGAAATTAAATTCAATTAAAAACAATTTGCTGTCCTTAAGTATGTATGCTGTGCTCCATCATGTCTGAATCTTTGTGACCCCATGGACCGTAACCCAGCAGGCTCCTCTGTCCATGGGATTTTACATGCAAGATTATAGGAAGGAGATGGTTACCATTTCCTCCTCCAGGGGATCTTTCCAACCCAGGGTTCCAACCTGTGTCCCCTGCATTGCCTGCACTGCAGGCGGATTCCTTACCGCTGAGCCATGGTCCTTAAATATAGCTGCCTCTAAAACATAGTGATATCTGTATGTGCACACTTAACAGGATTCCTGACAAGTCTAGTTAATTTAAAATTCACTAATTTCAAAACGGGTAGATTTTTCATACAATACGATATTATGAGTTTTAATAAGAAATACAGTGACAAAATAATAGAAATTATATTGATAAAGTATGTTTTTCCCTTGAGAAAAATTAAAGAGTTGAGTTTCAAGTTCTTATGATAAAATAAATAACCTAGTAGCTTAACATTTATCATTTAAAAAGAATTTAACTAGGTTCATTTTCTAGTGTTTCAGATCCAGATTAAGGAACTCAGGTTACCAACTGATCAGTGATGATGAGGATTACATCAACTGAAAGTAGTAGGTATATGTTAAAAATGATAGAAAATATGGGGAAAATGTTAAGACAAACTTGAAAACATTCTTGAAAGCAAAGTAGTGACCATAAGTCACATGATTTAAATTCAAAATTCTCTGGTTAAAAGAAAAAGAAAATTCAACCAAATAAAAGCCAAAGGGCTGTTACCATGCCCCCACCTTGAAAAGTGGGTGAGAACATTTTGTGTAAAAGCAAATATTCTTTAAGCTGGAAGAGAGCTCTGGATGGATGTTGGGGAGGTGAAAGGGCCAAGCAGTCATGTACACTGAGACTGCTCCCTTCATATCCATTCTGCATATCATCCACTGAGAAGCTGTTATGGTGTTTAAAGAAGTAATGGCATATAGCTCCTCTTTTTGGGATTTCCTGTCCATTTAGGTCACCACAAAGTGGAGTTCTCTGAGCTTATAAGTATATTCTCATTAGTTATCTATTTAATAAGTATCAGTAGTGTATATATGTCAATCCCAAACTCCCAATTCACTTTGCTGTACAATTGAAACTAACACAACATTGTAAATCAACTATTTTCCAATAAAAATTAACTTAAAAAAGAGAATATCAGCTTGGGAGATAAACTTGATTGATCTAAGGATGAATATATCCCCCCAACACACCTGTCATTGATTCACTGATACTTATTTACATATGAGCATGTATTCCAATCCTGACCAAAGGGATATGAGAAAACCCCAGCCAGTTCTGTGATACTAAATCCAGGTCTGCACTGGCCCAGGGCATGAGTATTAACACCATCTGTGTCCCTGGGACAGTAAGTGTAAATATAAATGCATTACATTAAATGTAAATGCTTGTACATTTAGTTTCTTAACCAGTATGCTAGAGGTCACCCTGTCACTTCTGGTAGGGATGTGTGTGTGTCTCAGTGGGGAGTGGAGGGTGAGAAGGAGGGTCCTTTGCCATTTGATCCCATGTGATCCATCATTGATTACCTTTGATCAGTAATGTATTCATTGGAGTCCACACCGGGCATGGATGTGGACTCTGAATGTTTCATCGTATTCCTTCAGTTCCATGGATTTGAAATGAACTCATCATTGGTGTGGAGGCTTCCCAGGTGGCACCAGTGGTAAAGGACCCATCTGCTAATGCAGGAGACCTGAGATGCAGGTTCAGTCCCTGGGTTGGGAAGATCCCTGGAGGAGGGCATGACAACCCATCACAGTTTCCTTGCCTGGAGAACTGCATGGACAGAGGAGCCTGGAAGGCTACAGTCCGTGGGGTCGCAAAACGTCAGACACAGCTGAAGTAAACTGAGCACACATCCTTGCTGAGAGTGTCAGAATCCTTGAAGAGCTTGTTCACAATGAGGAAACATTTCCAGTGTCACCCCAGAGTTACAGTCAGCTTTATTCTGTTTCACCTCCACGTGGGAGTTAAGTTTCAGAACAAGCAAAGAGCTCTCTATTTTTTAGAAGAAATACATTACATTCCAAAATGGTGAGATTTCTGGAAACATTTTTCCTCAAAGATAACATTGGGAAGCCATGCCCTTTTCCTCACTATACACAAAGAATGAAGAATGAAGCTCAGACCCTAATGCCACTGGGAGCAATAACCAAAGTTACTCAGCCTTAAGATAAAGCCAACTTTTATATTTGAACTAAAAAACCAACTAATCCTAAAATGAAGCCTAATTCTGGAGTGCTAGTCATGAGTTGAGATTTAATGTCTTTACTCTTTAAGTCAGTTTGATTTGTGTATTATTTGCAGCTTCAGACATTGTAACTGATACAGAAATTGGTCGACATTTGGCTCAAGATGAGAATTAAGCATGAGTTTGACAAAGCTATGACCCATAAAAGAAAAAGCCATAGTAACAATTTTAAAACATTTAGAACCTATAAAATAAAGCATGAAGTGAAGGCACATGTTCTGTTCTTCTCTGTGGAGAGTACTGGAAAGCTAAAGCAACAGCTGCCATTTGATCCTTAAATGAGCACCAACTCTCAGATTCCCTCCTACCTGAGATTTAGTGTGCAGATTCAACCTTTAATCTGGATTGTAGGGAGAATTTCATGGTTTACATTTTGAACTCTGCTTGGAAACCTCTTTGAAGACCAGCCAGAAGATTGTGCAAATAACCTGCAGAAGCTCACAGCTGTCCTCCTATACTTCGTGATGAGCAAGCAGTCATTTTCTCAATGTGATAAAAATCTGATTACATTTGAACATCACCTTCTACAGGTTATTATGTTCTCGTCACCAAAATATACTAATCATTTCTCTAGTTTTTCTGATTTTCATAGCAGGGGAGTGCTAAAAGTCTGTTTTCCTCTTAAGAATCATGTTCCTTTTTATTTAGGATAGCAACTGACGTGCTTGGCTCTACAACACTCAACATTTGCTATTTTGTTTTGCCTTATATACAGACGGTCGGCTACAATATATTATATGTGTGTGTGTGTAGGTTAGTTGCTCAGTCATGTCCAACTCTTTGTGATCCCATGGACTATAGCCTGCCAGGCTCCTCTGTTCATGGAATTCTCCAGGCAAAAATACCGGAGTGGGTAGCCATTTCCTTCTCCAGGGTGTCTTCGCAATGCAGAGATCAAACCTGGGTCTCCTAAATTGCAGGTGGATTCTTTACTGTCTGAGCCACCAAGGAAGCCCTACAATAAAATTTCTATTAAATTGAGCCATATAATGTAGGCCTTGTAATGGTTTTCTTTACAAAAGTATTATAAATTTTATTCTTGGCTCAATTTTGTAAATATGTTGTTTTCAGATTGAATAAAAACACATTTTTATTAATACATATTTGAATATTTTTGTGAATACTATTTTCTTCCAAAATTGCACCATTTTTAAAGTCTAGATTATGAGAGTGCAGAAAACTATGAGTGGTCACAGGGGAACATGTTTAGTAAGTATAAATGTAGAGTAATTTAAGTCTAATTGGGTGTGCGCATGCATGCTCAGTCATGTCTGAATCTTTGCAACCCCTTGGACTGTAGCTCACCAGGCTCCTCTCTCCATGGGATTTTCCAGGCAAGAATACTGGAATGGGGTGTCATTTCCTGCTCCAGGGAATCTACCTCACTCAGGGATCAAACCCGCATCTCTGGTGTCTTCTGCATTGAAAGGTGGATTCTTTACCCCTGTGCCAGCTGGGCAAATCATAACTAAAGGCAGTAAGTCAAATTAAACTTCCAAGAAATTTCAGTTACCAAGAGGAATGTACCTTTATCAGGTGTTTCATATCAAATACCAAATTATTCCATTCTATTTATGTCATAACAAAGGTAACAATTTAAAGCTTAATTATTTCTGTTCTTAACAATATAGACATCAGGATAACAAATAATAAACAAAAATGAAAAAATAAACTATTTTTATAAATATAAACATTGATTTTGCACACACATTCAGGTTTCAGTGACAGAAAAATGAACATATCTCTGTATTTTTAAAATAGATTATTAAAGACTAAATTTATAAAAATTACTGTGAATAGGAAGTTAACCAAAGGATATAATTACATTTGTTCCTATTATATGACTCCTAGTTTTGCATTTTTTTCCTTACAGTACTGAACATGGGATTTCATTAAATCACAGCATTTATATACTACTCATGTAATTTGGACTGCAAGGAGATCCAACCAGTCCATTCTGAAGGAGATCAGCCCTGGGATTTCTTTGGAAGGAATGATGCTAAAGCTGAAACTCCAGTACTCTGGCCACCCCATGTGAAGAGGTGACTCATTGGAAAAGACTGATGCTGGGAGAGATTGGGGGCAGGAGGAGAAGGGGACGACAGAGGATGAGTTGACTGGATGGCATCACGGACTCGATTAACGTGAGTCTGAGAGAACTCTGGGGGCTGGTGATGGACAGGGAGGCCTGGTGTGCTGCAATTCATGGGGTCATAAAGAGTTGGACACGACTGAGCTACTGAACTGAACTGAAATAATTTTTCATTATAAGTTATCAGTTCATACTAAAATCTTTTGGGAGGGAAGTTAGCATTTTGTAAAATATCTCTTCCATTAAACTAAATTAAAAAATTTAAAATTCTACAGAAGCAGTACTATTTTCTACTGTTCCCTTAAACACTGGGGAAAAATTACCTGAAAATTTATTTTGTATTTTAATATTTACCTCTAATGCATAGAAATACACATATGAAAAATAAATATTAGCAGTGAATAATTTTATGTTGGTCCTTTATTGTCAATTAAAAGTAGTATTTGTCATATATCAGAAATTAATATATATTAGGAAAACATAAAAATATAATGCAGCAATACAAATTTTATAGGGCATTATTTATCCTATTGCTAAAACTTGCAAAAATAAAAACAGTGATTTGCTTTAGTGTATGAGGCTGATGTTACCTGCTCGACCTCATGTTCTGTGTCTTGTTCCACTAATATCGGTTTAGGGTTTCATCCACTCTCTCCCATAGGGACTCTATACATATCTGCATCAGAACAGGGCTGGAAGTGGTTATATATTCTCTAGCTAGTTTCTGCAGGTGAAACAAATGACCTCATACTGTTACTAAATAAATACTTGATAATGTAGATTATGAAATACTACCACACATTAATCCAAATGCCTGGTACAGTTTAGAGTCACATACACACACATATATTTCCAACCATATCAACGAATAAAGTGTGCTACTTAACCATTAGATATATGTTAAAATCAAAAGCATATGGGTTCTAAGGAGAAAATATGTATAATTGAAAACATGAGAAAGCATCAGTTTGTTGTGGGACATTAAAGGGATGGAAAGAGACATTTTAGGAAAGCAAATTAGATGCTTAATGAAAAGATGTTCAATCTCGTTCTGTTAAAAAATAAAATATCTCCATATTAGCAAAAATTTTTAAACTTTGTAATATGCAGTATCGGTCAGGATATAGGTAGCAGTGCTTAATGTACACTTTAGTGGGACTGGAAATTGGTGCCATATCGGGATCAAACTCATTTTGACTCTTTAGGACGACTTTCAGTAGTGGAGATTCCTTTACCATGTATCTTGTAAAGCTATCATGTTATCTTTGCAAATAAATCTTTGCAAAATTATGCCTAAACATATATAGAAGTATACTCAAAATAGTTTAAAAATAGTGAAAAATAAAAATTCATGTAGTTAGAATTTTCCTTCTCTTTCATTTCCTCCTTTTTTCCCTCCTTAGTGTAAGGCTCTATTTTTCTTTCTTTCATTCATCAAATATTAAGCAGAAAGTTTACTCTGTAAAAACTCATAAGGAATCATTGCATAGTGCCTTGCTTTTTTAAAATTTTGAATTAAAAAAAAATTGTGAAAGATCACTTCAGCAGCAGTATGAATAACAGACATGAGAAGGCTGATAATGGCAAGGGGACAGAAATAATGGATATGGGCAGAGTAGTTGTACAGAATCAAAACTTAGGATATCGTGCTGATAATAAAAAAATACAGTATATCTATATATGTTGTTTTGGACAAAAGGCCATTTTATATTAAGATTATGAAATCAAAGAATATATATACATGATTGTGGAAATACACAAGCATTTCTTTGCAGATAGGGTAACAGAATTAATATAAATTACACTTTGTGAATGGAAGTAAAAAAATAAAGAAATTGAAGAAAAATAGACATTTTATTTATTTTAATTTCAAACAGTTTCTCTTTTGCTCACATGCTTACAATGTATTTTGTATAACTTTTATGGGACGACAGAGGATGAGATGGCCGTATGGCATCACTGACGCGATGGACGTGTCTGAGTGAACTCCAGGAGTTGGTGATGGACAGGGAGGCCTGGAGTGCTGCGATTCATGGGGTCTCAAAGAGTCGGACACAACTGAGCGACTGAACTGAACTGAACTGAAGAAAATGTAACAAACTAAAAAGTAAAGGAATAAGCTAAAAAGCAGGAATTTTTATTTCAGTTCCGTTTAAAGTTTATTGACTTACTAAAGTATATGGTATATATATCCTCAAAATGGAGCATAGCTTTTTTGTAAAAATTAGATTTTTACATAGTCCTTCAGCCCATTCAGTTTAATTCTGTTGTTCAGTCGTGTCCGACTCTTTGCGACCCCACGAATCGCAACATGCCGGGCCTCTCTGTCCGTCACCAACTCCCAAAGTTCATCTAAACTCATATCCATCGAGTCAGTGATGCCATCCAGCCATCTCATCCTCTGTCGTCCCCTTCTCCTCCTACCCCCAATCCCTCCAAGCATCAGAGTCTTTTCCAATGAGTCAGCTCTTCGCATGAGGTGGCCAAATTATTGGAGTTTCAGCTTTAGCATCATTCCTTCCAAAGAAATCCCAGGGTTGATCTNCGATAAAATGTGTGAGCTACTTCTAAAGCAAGTGTCCTGAGCCAGCAAAAAAGAAAAGAAAAGAAAAGAAAAAAGCTACTTTTCCTAGTAAAGAGAAAAGCATAATGACTTTTCAAATATGGTGGGGGGAGGTAGTGGGAATGTCTCAATATCAAATCTTTTCACTTATTTTCATATTTAGCACTATACAACCCAACACATTTATTTTTACACCAATGCTGCTGAGAGATGCGGAGAAGGCAATGGCAGCCCACTCCAGTGCTCTTGCCTTGAAAATCCCATGGACAGAGGCGCCTGGTAGGCTGCAGTCCATGGGGTCACTAAGAGTCAGACACGACTGAGCGACTTCACTTTCATGCACTGGAGAAGGAAATGGCAGCCCACTCCAGTGTTCTTGCCTGGAGAATCCCAGGGACGGCAGAGCGTGGTGGCCTGCAGTCTATGGGGTCACACAGAGTCGGACACGACTGAAGCGACTTAGCAGTGGCAACAGCTGAGAGATGAAAGTATGAAACCATGTACAGCATGGTATCTAGAGTTAACAATACTGTATTATACACGTGAAAGTTGTTACGAGGGTAGATATTAAAACTGAGAAAAAAATTATAACTGTGAGGTGACTGATATTGGAAAAGCTTACTGTAATTGTTTTTAACATATACATTGATTAAATCATTATATTATACACCTAAAACTAATACAGTGTTATGTCAATTATATCTCGATAAAACTGAAAAAGAATTCTTTAAGCACTGATGATTTTACTTGTGCGTACCCATAAAATAATAATTCACTGCTTCAAAGGAAAGAAAAGCAACTCCACAATCTTTTTCCTTTTATTCAATTCTACATTGTTTTAAGGTTTAAAATTGAAATTATTATCTATAAATATTATTTATCACCTTTTATTAGATTATCACACTTTTATGGACACTGATGATGTAGTACTGAAAACTAGGGGTATAGGAAATCCTGAAAGTAAATAAGAACTAAAAGCATCCTCAAATGCAAATGTTTCTTAGCATATTTTCTAGAGTCTGAGACATATTCTTACAATTTCAACTTTTCAGAATCAATGTCTTGCAATTCACATGTATATATTTGAAATAATAATATTTCAATTTTTCCAACAAATCTGCTTTCAAATTGATGGTGAATCCTAAACTAAATTAGTGGATACTACCTCAGACAGTAAAGAAACCATCTGCAATGTGAAAGACCTGAGTTCGATTCCTGGATTGAGAAGATTCCCCTGGAGGAGGACGTGGCAATCCACTTCAGTATTCTTGCCTGGAGAATTCCATGGACAGGCTGGCAAGCTACAGTCCACAGGGTCATAAAGAGTCAGACAGGAGTGAGCACATATACATGCTCATGATATAGAAAATTTTATATATGAGGACCAAAGCTTAGAGTCTGGGGGGTCACAAAGTGTGACCAAACTAAAGCTTAAAGTCTGGGGGGACACAGCTGAGTGACTGAACTGAACCGAAAGCTTAAAGAAATTGCTTTCACAACAGTAAATATTAAAGCCAAAAATTGATCAGGGTCTTTCCGACAAGTCTCTGCTCTCAGCTATCATGTGATCTAAGGCTCATTCCCTTTTGTAAAGCCAGTGTTTACTGCCCAACTTTATTCTCCAATAATTTCAATTTTATTATATTAACTTACATGATTCTTTGACATAATATAGATCAAATACTTTAGATGGAAACCATTTCCTATTTAGTGCTATGAATTTTATTGCACTATTGTTAACAATTTTGTTTTAACCATGAAGAGTTACTGTGATTTCATGTTACTGAACTCTATGCTGAAGTTTGTTGGGTGCCTTTGTTTAAGTTTGTGATTGTGGGATGCACATGAGACAGAATAATAGAATAATAAAGTTTTCTTGAAGTTCTCGGCTAATACAGTTTTAGGCAGTAGATCCAAAAGAGATTATAGGTAGCATAGCTCAAATTCTAATTTAACAGCAGAAATTGTCCTATGTTTACATTTTTATTACCTGGCATTTATCTTCTAATTACAGTCACCAGTTATAATACTTATGGTAATTTCAAGGTCATGAGGCTTTTATGCCCTCTAGCTCAAATCTTCCACATCATTTAATGGAAAAATTGCAACCCAAGGCATACAGAAAGAAGTGGGTATATTTATAGTGAAGTTTTTCTCTTCATCTAGATTTTTAATTATGGGGTTATAAATGGAATTGTGGGAATAGCCTCAAATGGTTCTTAAGAATAAGCATGAGAAACTTATTGGTTATTCAAATGTATCAAGCCCTTTCATCTAGAAATACAGATGGAAACTAGGAACCAGATTATTCAATAGTTAATCTTTCCACATTTTTTTTTTTTAGAAATAGTCCAAAGATAGCTAGAAAAGTTGTTTTTCCTTTTCCCTCCCAAATTTAATTATTTTAAAACAGTAATAGTTTTACCTTTAAAAGTGGTTGCTCAGCTGACATCTTTATACTTTAAGAGAACTATTATGAATGAGCTAAATTAATTTTTAATGACCTTTGATCTTTGGACTCAAAAGTTCAGAGATAATTGAAAAGAAAAAATTAGATGGAATCTCCTTAGAAACAGGAAAAGTAAACATAGTTAGTGTATCAGTTATGGATCTAAGAAAACATATTTATGCTTTGAATGTATGCTCACTTAAGAAGATACTAATTACCAAGCTGGAACTCACAATGTAGAGCTCCAAACCCTTTAGTTACTAGAAAGGGTATGTTACAGTCAACCACAACTGGTTATGAAGTTTTCTGGGATGATGACTGATGAATCAGCATCCAGTTTTATCAGAATACTTTATATTACAGTTCTTTTTAACTTACACTAAAGAGTCTATCATTGATCTATATTGAATTTTTTATTTTACGAAAAACATTTTATTTTACAAAATTGGAATCTTTTAAGATTTCACAGACTAGACCAAACTCAATTTAAAATATTAAAATAATAATCAGTCCTAAGACTGTTCCATGGAAAATTTTATTCTTTAATGTGGCAGTCTGTATCAGGTAAGATTAGATTCAGCTACAAGGGATATAAAGTTCAAAATAGAACCAGTCTGAACAAGATAAAAGTTGAAAGAGAAATTTAGTCACTTAGTCGTGTTTGACTGTTTGTGACCCCATGGACTGTAGCCCACCAGGCTCCTCTGTCTATGGAATTCTCCAGGCAAGAATACTGAAGTGGGTTGCCATTTCCTTCTTCAGGGGAATCTTTCTGATTCAGGGATCGAACCCAGGCCTTCCGCTTTGCGGGCTGACTCTTTAACGACTGAGCCACCAGGGGAAGCCAAGATAGAAAATAGAAGTCCCAATGTGGATGTAAGCAGTCCTGGCCCACAATTACCAGTACATAAGGCTCTTTATCCAAGAAGGCAGTGGCACCCTACTCCAGTACTCTTGCCTGGAAAATCCCATGGACGGAGGAGCCTGGAAGGCTGCAGGCAATGGGGTCACTAAGAGTCAGACACGACTGAGCGACTTCATTTTCACTTTTCACTTTTCACTTTCATGCATTGGAGAAGGAAATGGCAAGCCACTCCAGTGTTCTTGCCTGGAGAATCCCAGGGATGGGGGAGCCTGGTGGGCTGCCGTCTATGGGATCGCACAGAGTCGGACACGACTGAAGCGACTTAGCAGCAGCAAGGCTCTTATGGGCTCCCCAGTTGGTGCTAGTGTTAAGGAGCCTGCCTCTTTGCTTCTTGTTGCTTCCTGTTCTCAACAAGTGGCTTCCATTTTATGGCTTGAAATAGCTACTCAAGCTCCAGCAGTCACATTTAGTTTCAACCAACAGGAAAGAAAAATCAACAATGAAAGACATTTTGCTTTAAGGGCACTTTTCAGAAGTTGCTCATAATTTCTGTTTACATTGCATATTAAAAAAAATTAAGTCCCATATTGATATTTAACTGTAGCTGAGGGTGAAAACCAGTCCATTCTGAAGGAGATCACCCCTGGGATTTCTTTGGAGGGAATAATGCTGAAGCTGAAACTCCAGTACTTTGGCCACCTCATGCAAAGAGTTGACTCATTGGAAAAGATTCTGATGCTGAGAGGGATTGGGGCAGGAGGAGAAGGGGACGACAGAGGATGAAATGGCTGGATGGCATCACTGACTCGATGGACGTGAGTCTGAGTGAACTCCGGGAGTTGGTGATGAACAGGGAGGCCTGGCGTGCTGTAATTCATGGGTTTGCAAAGAATTGGACATGACTGAGTGACTGAACTGACTGACTAAACTGAGGGTGAAAAATATTCTTTATTTCAGACAATCATGTGTTCAGCTAAAAATCAGTTCTATAACCAAGAAAGAGAAGAGCAAATATTAGGTTTGCATCAGCCAGGTTACTTTTTGTCGTTCACTCTAGGTCTGTTGCATAACTATGTCAAACTCTCTCTCTCATTTCAATTGTGTTTAGTCTCTCAGTCATGTCCGAATCTTTGTGACCCCATGGACAGTAGCCTGTCAGGCTCCTCTGTCATGTGGATTCTCCAGGCCAGAATGCTGGAGTGGGTTGCCATGCCTTCCTCCAGGGGATCTTCCCAACCCAGGGATCGAATCCAGGTCCCCCACATTGCAGGCACATTCTTTACTATCTGAGCCACCAGGTTGGGTGAGCTATAGTCCATGGGATCACAAGAGTCCCTAGTGATGCGATCTCATTTCAATAGTGATTTATTATACAGAAGTAAGGGCTTCCCTGATGGCTCAGAGGTAAAGAATCTGCCTGCCAATGCAAGAGATCCCTGGGTCAGGAAGATCCCCGAGAAGGGAATGGCAACCCATTCCAGTATTCTTGCCTGGGAAATCCCATGGACAGAGGAGACTGGTGTGCAACAGTCCAGGTGGTTACAAAAGAATCTGACATGAGTTAGTGACTAAACAACAACAACAAAATACAGAAGTAAACGTTAATTGCATGACATCCTCTACATGTTTATTCCTTCCAAAATAGGTCCAGTTTGATAAGTGGAAATGATCTTTTCCACACAGAATTATGTTGAGTTTATCTTAATAACATTACTGTGATGTGTCTCTACATTGAAAACATGATGAATGTGTGCTCTAGAGTAACAATAGTTTGTATAAATGGGTGAATGTATGTTTCTGCCATGTCCCCCTGATATTCTGCTTATGACCAGCTCTGTGTCTGCTTAAATAGTCATTCATCTTATATTTAATTATACATTCTTCAAATTTCATGATATTGAGTTAAAATTCAATAATAATTTCAGAAGTTCCCCGTTGGAGATTTCATTTGATTTCCTAACACCCAGTAGATTTGCTCTCTCTGATTTAAGTAGTCTTCTTCTAAACCAGTCAATTGCTCCACATAACATCCAGAATAAATATATCAGAATCCAGTCACTTCTCAAAGATTTCCACTGATTGCCATCATCACACACCTAGACTGTGGCAAAGGCCTTCTAACTGATGATCTCCCTGTTTCAGTTTACTTTTCAACACTGAGAGATATTTCAACAATGAGAGTTATTCTGTTAACACATAAATCAAATCATGTCCCTTCTTGACTCAAAACCATTCAAAAAGAGCAAGTGACCGAGCCCTTCCTTGGACCTCCAAGACCCTACATGACCTGTTGCTACAATCCCATCCATTGCTACAATCCCATCCACTGATGCATGAACTTTGAAGTTAATCTTTTGCTTCTTTTTCTCTGACTTTCTGTACTATTACCTAGAAAGACCTCTTGTGTGTCAAACACAGCAAGCACACTCCTACCTCAAGGCCTTTGCATCTTTTTTCCATCTGACCAGTATGCTTTTTTTCAAATTATTTGTGTGTCTCAAACCATTACTTCTTTTTCAATTCTCTACTCAAATATCACTTTACAAATGATGTCTTTCCTTACCATCCTAAATAAAGATCCTAACAAGACACAATACTCCCCTCACCTTTCTTCACTGTTCCTTATAGTATATATCATTATATTGTGCTTTTTATTGTTTTGTTGAATGATTTGTTTATTGCTGTGCCTCTCTGGGAGTGTATACTCCTTGAGGGCAGGGACTTTGTTTCATTTATTTCTGTTTACTGTAATTAGAATAGTACCTGGAGTGCACTGGTGCTTAAAAGCAGTGAATTATTAAATGAAAAAAAAAAAATGAATGTATATCTGCATGTTTTTTCAAAGTCCTTAAAAGTACATTGCCTGATTCTATTTTTCAGCATTTGCAGTGAAATGGTATAAACTTTCTATATTTTCCTCAGCATTTGCTTTAGGAGCATTAGCCAAATGCTTCAAAAGACAAGAAACAGAAATCTCCAGACTCATCAGTTTGTGTTCATTAAATATGTACACCTTTGTGTAGGTCAACCATACCTCAGTAAAATGGTTTTTAAAAAATTGCAATATACTATACTGTTTTATAGATAAAGCCTGGAAGTGAAAGTGTTAGTTGCTCAGTCATGTCTGGCTCTTTGAGATGCCATGGACTGTAGCCCACCAGGCTCCTCTGTCCATGGGATTTCCCAGGCAAGAATACTGGAGTGGCTTGCCATTTCCTTCTCCAGGGAATCTTCCTGACACAGGGATCAAACCCAGGTCTCCTATATCACAGGCTGATTCTTTAATACCAGAGAAGCCCCCAGNTCTGTCCATGGGATTTCCCAGGCAAGAATACTGGAGTGGCTTGCCATTTCCTTCTCCAGGGAATCTTCCTGACACAGGGATCAAACCCAGGTCTCCTATATCACAGGCTGATTCTTTAATACCAGAGAAGCCCCCAGTAAAGCCTAGGAAAGCTTAATTCTATAATAAGAACTTCCTCCACATGTGATTATTGACAAAGTATATAGCTAGGTAAGGGCCTTCCCTGGTGGCTCAGTGGTAAAGAATCTGCCTGCAATGTAGCAAATGCGGATTTGATCCCTGGGTCGGGAAGATCCCCAGGTGAAGGGTATGGCAACCCACTCCAGTATTTTTGCCTTGGGGAATCCCACGGACAGAGGAGCCTAGTGGGCTACGGTCCATGGAGTCGCAATGAGTTGGACTGACTAAATCAAGCGCAACACAGCATATCACACAGCTGTGTAAATTTCCCAGTTGGATCTGTATAAAGGTTTTTACTGGACAATTTACTTGTATACAAAAAACTAAATAGATAGTCTAAAAATTATTTTAGTGAAATAAAAATGAAAGTCGAATAAATATCATTGAAATTATTTTTTATCTTTTTTCTGTGATTTATGCTCTAAAATATAATTTAAATTTTTGACAATAATAATGAATTCTGGATTTTTGTTGCTTTTGCTCTATATATTATACTAGATTTTATTCGCATTCAGATAACTATGTCTTACTGCCAGCTACTGTATGTCACATAAACAAAAATAAGCTTCCCAGGTAGCTCTAGTGGTAAAGAATCCACCTGCCAATGCAGGAGACACAAGAGATACAGGTTTGATCCCTGGGTCAGGAAGATCCCCTGGAGAAGGAAATGGCAACCCACTCCAGTGTAGTTGCCTGGGAAATCCCATGGACAGAGGAGTCTGGCAGGTTACAGTCCATGAGGTCTCAAAGAGTCCAATACATCTGAGCCCACCTACAGATGATAAAACAGCTAAATGGCATAATTATGAAAAAGATTTTGTGAGTTATAATAGCTAGGTATATTAACATTAGTCCTTCTATGTTAAACAGAAAGGAATGTTTTACTGAAAACTATAATCACAAGTTGGAGATAAGACTGCCAGGAGAAATAACAACAACATCTGATATGCAGATGATACCACTTTAATGGCAGAAAGTGAAGAGGAACTAAAGAGCCTCTTGATGAAAGTGGAAGAGGAGAATGGAAAAGCTGGCTTAAAACTCAATGTTCAAAAAACTAAGATCTTGGCATCTAGTCTTATCACTTCATGGCAAATATTTGGGGAAACAATGGAGATAGGGACAGATTATTTTCTTGGGCCCCAAAATCAATGTGGATGGTGACTGCAGCCATGAAATTAAAACACGCCTGCTGCTTGGAAGAATAGCTATGACAAATCTAAAAGTGTATTAAAAAGCAGAGACATAACTTTGCTGGCAAAGATCCATCTAGTCAAAGCTATGGTTTTCCCAGTAGTCATGTATGGATGTGAGAGTTGGACCATAATGAAGGCCTAAAGGCTGAAGAACTGATGCTTTTGAACTGTGGTGCTGGAGAAGACTCTTGAGGNCAAAGATCCATCTAGTCAAAGCTATGGTTTTCCCAGTAGTCATGTATGGATGTGAGAGTTGGACCATAATGAAGGCCTAAAGGCTGAAGAACTGATGCTTTTGAACTGTGGTGCTGGAGAAGACTCTTGAGGGTCGTCTGGACAGCAAGAAGATCAAACCAGTAAATCCTAAAGAAAATCAACTCTAAATATTCACTGGACTATTCCAATGAATTGAACATTGGAATAGTCCATTGACTGATGTCAAAACTGAAGCTCCAATACTTTGGTCACCTGATGGGAAGAGTTGACTCATTGGAAAAGACTCTAGTGCTGGGAAAAATTGAGGGCAAGAGGAGAAAGAAATGGAATGACAGAGGATGAGGTGGTTGGATGGCATCACCGACACAAGGAACATGAGTTTGAGCAAACTCAGGGAGATAGTGATGGACAGAGAGGCCTAGCATGCTGCCGTTCATGGGGTTGCAGAGTCAGACACGACTTAGCAACTGAACAACAGCAACAATAACCATGGGCCCCTTTTTTAATTTTATTCAACAGAACTTAGATGAGTTTGTAGTTGAAATGTATACTAAACTTGGAGATGATGCATATAATAGTGGCTAACTTTTGAACTGTGGTGTTGAAGAAGACTCTTGAGAGTCTCTTGGAGTTCAAGGAAGATCCAACCAGTCCATTCTAAAGAAAANAGTTTGTAGTTGAAATGTATACTAAACTTGGAGATGATGCATATAATAGTGGCTAACTTTTGAACTGTGGTGTTGAAGAAGACTCTTGAGAGTCTCTTGGAGTTCAAGGAAGATCCAACCAGTCCATTCTAAAGAAAATCAGTCCTGGGTGTTCTTTAGAAGGAATGATGCTAAAGCTGAAACTCCAGTACTTTGGCCACCTCATGTGAAGAGCTGGCTCATTGGAAAAGACTCTGATGCTAGGAGGGATTGGGGGTAGGAGCAGAAGGGGACAACAGAGGATGAGATGGCTGGATAGTATCACTGACTCGATGGACATGATTTTGAGTGAACTTCAGGAGCTGGTGGTGGACAGGGAGGCCTGGCGTGCTGCAATTCTTGGGGTCGCAAAGAGTCGGACACGACTGAACGACTGAACTGAACTGAACATTGTATTGTTGGAGAAGGCGATGGCATCCCACTCTAGTACTCTTGCCTGGAAAATCCCATGGATGGAGGAGCCTGGTGGGCTGCAGTCCATGGGGTTGCTAAGGGTCAGACAGGACTGAGTGACGTCACTTTCACTTTTCATGTTCATGCATTAGAGAAGGAAATGGCAACCCACTCCAATGTTCTTGCCTGGAGAATCCCAAGGACGGGGGAGCCTGGTGGGCTGCTGTCTATGGGGTCGCACAGTGTCGGACATGACTGAAGTGACTTAGCAGCAGCAGCAACATAGTATTGTTCCCTGTATATTAGGTGCTGTACTTTATTTCAACTGATCTCTGTAAAAATAATATTAGATGTCTTATTATGTTGTAGTTAAATATATATATATATATATATATATATATATCAGCTAAGTTAACTGGGATACCCAGCATCATACAACCAGCAAATGGCAAGGTTGAAATCTATTTGATTTGGCTCCACAGCCCATGGCTGTAACCACTATTCCAGAATGCTTCTTATGGAAACTAGTACCTCTCCCTGAATGCAGACACTGAGAGAGAAAGTGGAAGCAAGTTTCAAAGTCTGCTACATAGTCCATAAAACATATTAAGTTAGAAAACTAGATTTTAACAAAGGCTCCATCAATAACAATGTATGATCTTAGTTCACTGAGGTTTATAGGCTAATAAAATGGAATGATAGCATTAAATAAGTTGTTAAATATTATTAATATTCCCTGTCACAATAGTTCTATAAATTATCACTTTTTAAAACTTATGTACAATACTTATACTGGCGAAAAGAAATTTGGATGTTTATGTAATCACAAGTTTAATACGAGTCAATGGTATAATCTTATTGCTCAAAATTAGCAAATTTATGGTTAATTTGGAGTGTGTCCACAAAATAGAAGTGGTTGTGAAACAAGAGGGAAGGGGGCAGGGCACACCCTTTGAAAGAATGACATAGCCCAAGGACACAACGTAAACATTAGAATCAAATGGGTCCAAGATGGCAGACAAGTCAACTTTGACTAGACACTGATCCTCACTATAGGCTCACTGTAACACATCAGCAAGCTGATGACACACTCAGGGGTGCCATGACAGTTCCAAGTGCATGCGGGCTCAGTTGTGTCCAACTCTTTGCCACCCTATGACTACAGCCCACCAGGCTCCTCTTTCCATGGGATTCTAGGCCAGCCATCATAGACCAAAAAATGGGTGGTGGCCCAATTCCTGGAAATCTATGCTCCTTCCCAAAATATTTGGAATAGTCCTCCCACTCATAGAGCTGTTTGTGGCTCAGTTGCACATGTTGTATCCACATTGCAGGTGCAGGAGACCTGGGTTCCATCCCTGAGTCAGGACGATCCCCTGGGGAAGGGAATGGCTACCCACCCCAGTATTCTTGCCTGGAGAATCCCATGAACAGAGATCCATGGCAGGCTATAGTTCACAAAGAATATAGTCACAAAGAATAGGACATGACTGAGCAATTAACACTTTTACTTCCTACTCGTTGTTGCTGTTGTTCAGTTGCTAAGTTATGTACAACTCTTTGTGACCCCATGGACTGCAGTATGCCAGGCTTCCCTTTCCTTCACTATCTCCTGGAGTTTCCTCAAACTCAATCCATTGAGTCAGTGATGCCATCCAACCATCTCAGCCTTGGTCACCCTAGCCTATGGAATTACCCAGCCCATAAAAGCTACCACACCACATTTTGAGGCTGCACTCACTTTCTGTGGTGGCCCACACTCTGTCTATGGAGTATGTTGTCTCTAAACAAATCCACTTCTTACTTATCACTTTGTCTCTCACTAAATTCTTTGCAATGAGACATCAAGAACCTGAGCTTCATTAGGTGCTGAAACTGGGTTTGTGATCTCAGTTGGAAGACTCAGTTTTGATTGGGTTGGAGTCCTGGAACATGGGTGCAAGTCTCTATTTTATATGAATGGTTTTAACAGCCCCAGTGAATTGTACCTAGGTCAGACAGCACCTTCAGTGTCCTTTAAATTCTGGACCCAGGAAAATGGGAGAACTACAACTATGTTGGGTCGGAATTTCAGGAGCCAAGTCAGGATGCAGGATTGTGTGGGACTGACCCAGAACTAGGAAAGCGTGAAGGTTAATTTTATATGTCAACTTGATTGGGCCATTGGGTGCCCAGATATTCAGTTAAATATTTTGAGGTGTATCTGTGAGGGTGTCTCCAGATGAGATGAGCATTTAAATCAGTAGACTGAGTAAAGTAAATGGCCCTCCCCACTATGGGTTGGCACCACCCAATCCATTGAGGGCTTAAATAAAATAAAAGTCAGAGGAAGGGAGAATTTGCTTCTCTGCCTTCCTGCTTAAGGTGTGACCTCAGTCTTTGTCTTCTCCTGTTCCAGGACTGAGACTTAAAACTGTCAGCTCCCCCAGTTTTCAAGCCTTCAGATTTAGACTGGAACCATACCCCTGGCTTTTCTGTATCTCCAGCTTGCAGATGGCAAATCTTGAGACTTTTTAGCCTCCAAAATTGAGTGAGTTGGTTCATCATAATAAATCTTTAGATAAAATGAAATATCTCCTCTTTGTTTTGTTTCTCTGCAGAAACAAAAGGCATCAGTTAAAGTGGAAATATATCAATAGATCAAGCTGAGTATCCAAAAAAGGTTTAATTCAAAAGGACCAAAGCTTTACAAACCTGGAGTCAGACTTCTCTGTCTCCTACTAGAGCCACGTCTGCTGCAGGAAAGTGCAAAATTGCAAGACTGAATAATTTGTAAGGAAAAGGGAAGAAGGGAGAGAGAGGGAGGGAGGGAGGGAAGGAGGAAGAGAAAGAAAAAAAAAGAGATAAGATAAAGAAAAGGTAGTAAGCTTGGCAGATAGCTTGGCACTGTATCATGCTTTGGCTATGGAAGAACCTTTGCCAGGGAGCACCTTGCCTACAGAGAAATGCTGAGTAAAGGCAGATGATCTGGGAGAAAGGAAACCTTGTCATTAGTGTTGGTGTAGATTATTCCACATCTTTCCATGACATGTACTTTATAGATATTTTGCTGATAGCAAACTTAATCACCAGTAAAAGATAATATTTTCTATGTGCAAGAAATAGCTGAAGACACAATTTGCACACTCTTCTTTAAAAACATTTCAGCAGCTTCACTGGGCTAGGTTTCCCAGACTTTGATTTCTCCCTTTTGGAGGAAAAAAATAATACATTGACAGTACTCATGCTACCTTGTATGATCTAACACAGGGAACAACTGGCATTTGTAAGCCCTTGCACTAGGCAAGTGGATAGCATCATCCATTGTAGTTACCCTAGGGCTGAGCCCAGATGGTGCTCCCTGGGAAGAGCTTGGCAAGAGCTTCACAAACAGCAGGTTCATTGATTGCCTCTCTCTAGGTCAGGAGCACATCTTGAACACACCAACTGTATCTTCTCTAGCTTCCCGGTCACAGCACTCCTTAGACTCTTGTCTCTATCTCTGTCTCTCTCTCATTACTTCTCTTTTGCTGCACACAAATCTACTTAAGTTCCCATACATTCCATCTTTTCCCCAAAAGTCCTGTTTGCAAATCCCTCTCTCAAGCCATATCATTCTCTCTCTCTTTTTTTTTACGATATATTTGATTTTAATTTTTGACTGTGGTGGATCTTCATTGCTGCACACGGGTTTCTCTCCTTGTGGTGTGCAGGCTTCTCATTGCCGTGGCTTCTTTTGTTGTGGAGCACAGGCTTTAGGGCACACAGGTTTCAGCATTTGTCACACTGGGCTCAGTAGTTACAGCTTCCGGGCTTTAGAGTGCTGACTTAGTAGCTGTGGTGCACGGACTGTTGCTCACAACATGTGGGAACTTCCCAGAGCAGGCATTGAACTGGTGATCCTTGCATTGCACGGTGGATCATCCTCCCTCTTCTAGGCTCATTAAGTATTTATTTTCTCTGAAGAGTTTGCTGACTGATTGCACAAGAGCCATAGCCTCTCAATCTCTATTACTGGATAAGAGACTCTAGCTATTACATGCACACAATGTGATTAATATCACATAAAATGAGAAAAGCAAGTAAGTTCTCTAAATTCACTGAATAAAATGAGAATAAAAATGATTTAAGGAACACTTCTACATCATGGTTATTTCTGAATGGCTAACTTCTTCAGTGGCTGTCAAGAATATTTTGCCACTTTTCAGTGCAGTTCAGTTCAGTCGATCAATTGTGTCCAACTCTGTGACTCCATGAACCACAGCACGCCAGGACTCCCTGTCCATCACCAACTCCCAGAGTTTACCCAAACTCGTGTCCATCAAGTCGGTGATGCCATCCAGCCATCCCATCCTCTGTCATCCCCTTCTCCTGCCCTCAATTGTTCCCAGCATCAGGGTATTTTCAGATGAGTCAGCTCTTCACATCAGGTGGCCAAAGTATAAAAACAAGTTACAAAATGTCCCACACTCATGCCGATGGTAGTAATAGGAACTGAGATTCAAGCCTGTACTTTTTACCCCAAGCTCAAACTTCTCCATAATAATCACAGCCGCCTCAAGAGAAAACAGAGATATATTTTTATGACACAACTTAGACAAACAGTATGCTTTAGACTGTGTTGCTTAAACACGGATGTGGTAAGATGATTAGATATGAGTCTTATACAGGTAGTCTGACCTTAAAAAAAAGAAAGAAATGTAGAGGAAGTCAAAGGCAGAAAAGCAAAAGTTAAACAAACGTTGTAGATTAGGAAAACCCAAACTTGGAAAAGAGGTTAAAATGGTGTTTTCACATTAGTCTGAAGGGTGATGGCACCTATTCCTTATTAAGAACTAAGAAGGACAAGAGGATTAAAAGCAAAAGTCCTTCTTTCCTACCATAGTCTGCTTCAGTTTGCTGGCTTTGAAGACTATTGATGAAGTGCTCCCTGGGAAATCTACATTCTCTGTCCTAAGAGGTGGCAGAAATGACTTCCAGAGTAATCCCACATTTCTCACCTTCTCCAGAGCCTTCATGAACTGGGCCTTTTCATATCATTCACTAGGACATTAGTGAATGTCTGATTTTCCCTGGGAACTCAATTTAAGTCCTTTTCAGAGAGAATGACCTAGAGGGAGACAACATAATCCAGAAACATTGTTGGTATAAAACAAATGTTGGCAGGGCTGAGGATGGGAGCCGGCATAGAATTTTTCATTGCTGTTGTTGAGTCACTCAGTCCTGTCCTACACTTTGTGACTG